>VXAL01017617.1:553146-613029 GCA_013399475.1 Chauna torquata
GTCCCTTTTGGAGCCGGCTGGAGCTGGCTCTGATCTGACATGGGGCAGCTTCTGAAATCTTCTCACAGAAGCCACCCCTGTGGCCCCCCTCCTACCAAACCTTTACCACGTAAACCCAATACACTGTCTCAGGCTAAACCAGCTGTCTTATTTTCCAGGCTGAAGAATTCTAAGTCACTGAGTAGTTCCCTGCGTGGAAGCCACTCCACACTTCATCACAGAGGAAGCCTCAGTTATTTGTTGTCTAAATTTGAGATGGCAAAAGTCAGAAGAGTTGAATACCAACATAAGCGTTCAGAGTTTCCAACCCAGGTGAGTACCTCAGAGAGAGGGAGAGTTTCTGAACAAAAAAACTTGAGCTTTAAATGGAAAAGGTACATACAAGGAGACCACATGAGGTTTAGTTATACAGGAAAGTTTTAAGATATACATTAGCAAGTGCTTTGGGAACAGATATGGAAACTGGTTCTATCATTACTCACGCCAGTGTGTATCTGGTTTTCCCCTAAGATGTCAGCAGTGGTGCAGTGCCATAAATGACAGCAGAATCAGGCTCACAAAGTTTATATTTTGTGCCCTCGCAAGAACATGCAGACTTAAGTCCCAATGATGTACACATTTTTAACAAGCATGCTTTGAAATGTGTTTGATCTCCCTAAGTGCTTTCCTCCAGCAGACAGCACAGCACAATGCATACCTATGAAGTCCCATCAGCCAAGCCATTCCTTCTCTCTCTAGTGAAGATCTAACCACCAGTTGCCAGGTGAGGACCCAGAAACTGTTTTCTTTAAACAAAAACACCATGTCACAGACACAAAGAAGTTAGCAGCTATCATTTTCTTGATTTTCCTTTGAAATTAATGGAAGGAAAGAGGCAAAGACAACTATTCAGAGTACTTATTTAAATAGAAATTGTGCTTTGCTATAGTAATAACAGGTGAACAAAATCTGGCAAAAAGCTTAGCAAAAAAAAAATTTGGCTTACACTATGGCAAAGCCAGAAAGTTATTAGAATATATATTCTATGCCTGTATATTTAAAAATGTTGATCATTGCTCAGTGTGCCAGGTGATTTAATACTTTCCCCTGGCTTCCAGCTACCACTGTCTTATCTGGAGATGACTAAGAGAAAGAGTTACAAGCATGAAAAGGAAGAGCTCAAGGTGGCAGAAGCATTTTGGGATATCACCTTCCCAAATGAAACAGCTACAGAAATGGCCAAAGACACAGCTATATCAAGTCCACCGGTTTGAGTCAGCTTGCTGCTGAAAAATAGGTCTGATCAGTCCTGCTTTAACTGCGTGCTCTGGAAGTGAACAAGCATATGCAGTCATATTAACATTCATCCCTTTCTGAAATCTTCACTCACTCTATCCAAAAAAAGCACCAAAAGCCATTACCTGGGTGCAGATTTTCTGTCTGCTACTATTTTCTGTTTTCTTGCACATTAATCAAATCCTAGCACAGACAGAGTGACAACTGGTATAAAGGATGACAAGGTCTTTGAGAATGAAAATATCTAGTGCACAATGCCCTACACAAGCATTTTTGGTAGACAGACCTGTTTCTTTCTTTCTTTCTTTCTTTCTATCTTTTTTTTTGAAAAGGATGTACACTATTTGATTACTGTAATCTAGTAAATGTGTGTCTTGGCCGTGTTAAGATATACAATTAATGTCTCTCTTTTCTTTTCTGTTCAATGGCCTAAAGCATGCAGCTGCAGCAATATTTACTGAAGCTCACAGGATAAATCACACTGAAATTTTACCCAAGTGAATTCTGTTGTCAGATACTATAGGTAAATAAACATTTTAGTTCAATAGATTGCTGTATTAGTGCTTTATTAAATGGCACAAGATTTGTATTCTTGAGAGAACTTGAGGATAGTAAGTGATTGAAAATGTACTAAAAATTGTTTCCATTTTTTCCAATAAATTACATGGGGAAAGCAACCAATGCAGGCAATTTTTAGTGAAACATTTTTAATTTAAAAAAAAAATAGAGAAATCTTTCCTTTTCCAAAATGGTTTGGAAATAATTTATTGAGTGTTTTCCTCCTTCTAAGTTCTTCAAATGAAATATCACTCTAGATCTTTTTCATTGCTTTTTTTTTTTCTTCAATAAATCAATGCTAGTCTTTGCATTTTCCGTACTGTTGAATTCCAAGCAAGCTTCTATTCACCAGATGTTTATGGAAATCACATATGTAAAAATGCATTGGTTCAGATGGAAGGTTTGGTATTTTCCAGGGAAAAAAAATCCTCCAATTGCTGTTTTATTTTCATGCCAAATATATGTTCTTCCAATAAAATCCTCTGATTAGGCCACATAAAATGGCCTTTAGTTTCAACTGCTTGTTGTCTCCTTGCACTACTAACAGTATTAGGTTTGCAGAGAAATAGGCCTCAAGCTAATATAAATCAGTAAATTACATTTCAAGCCATTGTCCTTTATCATTCCACACCGGGCACACACAACAAGGACAACTCAAAAGGCTGGTTAATTGCCTTAGGAACTGCAAGTTCAAAGTCAGTCTCAGAGAACACAGCATTGCAGGAAGATGAAAATCTGTAGCTGAAAGGTAAGACCCCTTTTTTAAAAGCCTTGACTACCCTGGGCTGAGATTTCTCTTATGATCTTCCTTCAATTTACTGTTGCTGGTGCACCACTACTGTTGCTAGAGGGATGAAATTCTAACATCATCCAGTGGGCTTATCCCAGTGCCATGTACATTATTCCATGCAGGGCCAGAAAATGGAGACCAAAAAGTGCCAAGAACTTGCTTAAATTAGACACTCAGAAAACCATAGAAAAATTGAGGTTGTGAAGGGACATCAGGAACTCTCCAGCCCAATCCTCTACTCAGAGCAGAACAAACTTCAAAACTAGACCAGATTCCCCATGACCCTTGCCAGCTGAGTTATAAATATCTCAAAGGATGGAGATCCCATGTCATCTCTGGACACTTTATCTAATGCTTGACCAGCTTCAGCAGGACTTTTTCCCCTTATACCCAGTTGGAGTTTCCTCTGCTGTTGCTTGTGAACTTTGCTCCTTGTCCTTTTGCACTTTGCCTCTGAGGGAAGTATGGTTCAGTCTTCTCTACAAGCTCTTGCAGGGCCCCTTTCACGCTCGGCCGCTCCATAACAAGTCTGTACGCAGCCTGCACTGCTGGGGATCATTCTGCCCTCAGTGCGGCACTTTTTTTTGGTGTTGTTGAATACCATGAGGTACCAGAACGGGGCCTGAAGCTTCTCATGACTCCTCTAGCAAGCATCTTGCATCTATTGCCAAACCTCAGAACAAGACCTTCTCTACCTGTCACAGTCAAAGTCAGCCCACACATACAGAGAATAACATTGTTAATATTCATTAAGAGCACATCTTCCACATGCAGGCAAACTTGATATATATGGAGTGTCTTGGAAGTTCAAATAAGCAAGTCTAAAGCTCAGCCTGTTCTGTACCCATGAAAAAAGGTGTTAACTAAAGCTTTAATATTTTTCTTGTCAGCAGCAACAAACTGCATAAATCCAGTTAATGAACTCATCAGGTTTATCCCTGACATTAATAGGAAGTGAAAATTACTTCTAGACCTATCAACATTTACAATAGAGCACTATGAATCTAAAGTATTGCTAATGATCATTTCTTTAAGCAGAAGAACGGTGTAAGCATCAGCTTTATAGCTGGCACCAGGAAGCAGCTGAGTCTCACAGACAAAAGTCAGCATCAATAAGCAGATATCATTCTACAGAGCAGGTGGTGGGAACCTCTCCACGCTGCCTGAGACCAAACCAGCGTCTGCATGAATATTAATGCTATTGATATTCACAACCATATTGCATAGTCCATTCAGCTATCTCAGGGCTTGGGCAAGATTCCCAGGGTCAACATAGCATTGCTACAAGAAGTCAATGCAAAAATATCGTAGAAAGTGCAATAACATCTTAACTATAGGGCAGGGTGGAAATGCACAGTGCTGCAAAGGAAACTGCAGTGGAGCACTCAGATTGTAAGATCTTTGGCGAACCAATCATTTCAAAGAAGTTGCAAGGTGAGAAAGAAGTTTTCTATAGAGTCATTGCAGTATCAAGTGCCTTTTGGGTAATCCCATTTCTGTTTCTTGAATGAACAATACAAAGCAAAGCAATCTCACATTCATAGGCACTCTTAAGACAGATCACTGATGCATCCTGGCACTAGTTATTCCTCTCTCTAACAACACCGAGATAGCATCACTGCACTGTTTGCTGAAATCACTTTTTGTCCTTAATGTACAGCTGACAATTATTCTGCAGAGCCTCTATGAATAAAAATATGCTCTCTTTTTTCAAGAGATGGAAGCAAGATTTGGAAATGAAGAATTGCAGATATTCCTTCTCATCAGGGCGTCACCATTATAACCACAGCTTAGTCTGGCTGGAAGCAGTAGCGCCTGGGACCAGTTCCTCAGTGAATGGGACTCAGGAGAGCATCATGCTGGAGTTAAGTCAGCTGGCAACAACTATAGCTAAAGACGCAGTTTAAAGTATCTTTGTGGGAAGCAGAGCAATGTTCACCTCGTAATGATTCATATGTGCAAATCAAAGTGATGAGGTCTGAGAAAGTAAAGGTTAAATGCCTGCAGCTATCAGAGCACGTTTGTAACAAGAAGCAGTCTTCAGGAAAATAAAAGTATGAGATATTCAAGCAATTCAAGTACAGGATATAGAGCTTGTACCTTAAGCTCAATGTTGTGAACCTGTTCAGGTTGCCGAACTCTGCACTGAGCAGCAAGCCCTTAGGCCTTATTAGCCCTTTCTATGTAGTATATATTTATGTGCAGGCTATGAGCCTCTCTCATAACTTCTGAGTTACAGCAAACAAGTAAGATACCTCAGCTCTTGTAAGCTCACAGAGGAAGTAACCAAGACAGTGGATTTCAATCCTCATATATTTGCATGACCCTGAAAATTTCAGTACAGTTGTGGGTACCTGCATAGTAAATGTAAGGCTCCCAAGAGCCTCTTTACAAGAAGAGCAGAGGTAAAAAACTGAGGAGGTAGGTCAAACCTTTCCTAAGGCCTCTCCTAAGGGGCAGCTGATCCACTAAAACACCTTGCTTGCTGAAACATGCTTACAATAATTTTCAGAAGTTAGACATTTCCACAGCAATGTGAAATCTTAGACAAAGCTATGACTGAGGTTATGCACCCACAAGTAGCTTTGCGGTACTTGAGTTAGCTGGCCATCACAAAGCTGCATGGGCACATGGGCCAGAAAGACAGTGCCACATGTTCAAGAGCTCTCTGAGCATCACTTCCAGCAGCAGCCTTAGCAGCAGGCTGTTCACACAGTACTGCTTCAGCAGCTTGCCTACAGTGTTTATATTTGCAAATTCTTGGCTGCAAGTAGCAGGCTTCTTTTGTGATTAAGAAGGTAAGCGTTAGCACAAGTGGCATATTACATCCTGTACATACACATGCTTCCAAGAAAGGGGATTTTCTATTAAAAAATAATTTTTCTTACAAATCTTCCCTCCCTCCCCTCCAACCTCCCTCTCATCATCATGGGATTCCCAAGATATGCAACCCAACAGGCCTCAGAAAGGGTTGTTTTAATGCCTGATGGATGTTGTGACTTTTGCCACTGGGGGAACCACTTTCCTCTCCCTGTGGATAATCTCCTGAGAAGACCTGGTGTGAAGAATGTTTCTCATAGCAGCAGGAGCATGGCAAATGGGGCCAATCTGAGAGATAAATGGCTCTTTTGTTTTGCTTTCCCAAGATGCTCGTTTTATCTCCGAGTCCTCTCCCTGTGTAGCCTAGGCTCAGCCTTGACATCTTGAACACGAGCATTTGTAGGGGGATCAACGCAATGAAATGAGATCTTCAGATGTTCAGTTTTAGTTATAATGTAGTTGAAGTGATCACTTGCTTGAGCTTTCTCACAAGGCTCTCATTCAACTAGAATTCTCCCAGAGGAACAGAAAACACAATTAAAAGACATTTGCAACCTTAAACTGTTTTTCTTAGTTCTTCAGAGATATTTAATTGGACTTATGCTGCTCTCTGTAAGAGGTTTATTTCAGGTCTTAATTTCCTAGAATGGTTATTTTTCAGCTTCATACACTTGAGACAAAATTTCCGAGTCAAAAAGGTCAATAGCTTATAAATCATGGCTGCCTATAGATCAAGACTGTAGCTCAACTGGAATCAGCGGACTTCATGACAGTTTCCACTTCTTTATAATCCAGTCCAAAGTCACAAGCATGGGAAGTCCTTCCCTTGTCCAGAGGAGAACAATGGCTCTTAAAACACCAGAACAGAACATGAGTGGGGTAGTAGCAGCAAGACTTCCAAGACTTGCTCTTGTCAGCAGGGTGGGTTCGCTCTTAGTTAGGTTTATGTAATCCATTGACAGCAGGATGGGGTTTAATGGGTTAATTAAGGACAGAATTGGCCCACTTGTGCATAATAGTATTTTGAATTCAAGGCCTCCACTTTGTAGAAAGAAGCCAGAATAACTGCAGAGGATTTTAATATCATGTTGATCTCAATATGAATAAACTATGCTAGAGCATCTCTTACCCATACTTGCTAACATGAGTTTGGATTTAGGATACTTCACTGAAACCCACAGCATGACTTTCTCCAGGGTTTTGGCCTTCCCATACCTACCCCATCCTGTGCCAGTTAATCCAGGAAGTCAGAGCTTCTGCTTTTTAAGTCATCTACCAGGAATTAAAAGATAAAATTTGAAAAGTTGGCACAATTTAAGTTACCTAAAGTGCTACAATAAGCTCATAGCTTCTTAACCTCTGAGTTTCCAAGATGACAATAATAGGAAGCAAAAGGAAATGATTAAGATGGCAAGAGAACATAATAGTACTGAGATGTAGTCAAAAAGCTACATTTAAATAGGAAAATGAGCAGGAGTCATTAAAATAGGGGTTATTTCACAGAGGAAATCATGGAAATCCCGTGGCTTGAGAAAGCAAAAATTTATGACAGGTGAAGTTTTAGCAAAGGCCCTAGAGAGACCATCTTCCATTGTACTGAGGAAGGCTGCAGTATACACATATGATTTTAGAGTTTTTTCTGTCTACAGATATAATGCTTGTGCATGAACGTTTGTTTTACCACTAAAATAGGCAACAGGGCATCTCATCTGTTATTCCCCCAAAAGAAAAAAAGGTACTTCTTGCTGGACACATTCACTATTCATAGATTTTTTTTTTTTTTTTTTTTGGTGGTAGTTGTGGTGGGAGGACAGGCTGAAAAATGGGCCAGCAAGGAATAATGAAAATATTTTACTGCTAGTTCAGCTGAAAGAAATTCAGGAATATTTTGCTAGGTGCTATAGATAGGAAAAGTGGTAGAAAGCAACAGAACAGAAAACAGCATAGTAAGGCAGGAGGCTAAAGGTGTCCACTTAATTGATGTTATTATTACAGAGGCAGACAAAAAGAGATGGCAACCATCTGTAGCAGTTCTTCAGGGGGTAGTGAGACTGTCCTTCCTAAAAGGAGAATAAATAGGAAAAAAAAAAAAACCATAAACACAAAATCCCTTGTCCTTTTTTTACAGCAATAGAGTTGATGTGTATTAGCCATATCTGGCAGTAGAAGTCCCAGTCAAGATAACATACTGGCAGTTTTTTCCAGTGACATAATCCAAGCAAGATGAACCTAGAAGGGAAGGGTACACAATTTCACATTGAACTTGTGGTAGAAACTACAGGTGTCTTGTTTGTGTAGGATTTTACAGCCGGATAGCTAATACAAACTTGTAATCTTGAGAAAAGTACACACTATTCTTTCCCCTCCTTTTCTGGCACTGAAGACAAAGCCTCCGTCTGACTCTGCCCTCAGCTCCAGCAGCTCTTGTAAACGTAAAATTCAAGCCCTTGGCTCCATTCCACTTTGCTACCTTGCAGCTGCTCCTCAAAACCCTGGTTAAACACTCTTCCTTCAACTCCGCATGCAGGGTTGGAAACATCGTGTTCAGCAGCCTTGCAAGCTCCTGTCCTCTGCACGCATGCCAAGGCTGTCCCACAGCTATTTTCCCAGCCCTCTGCTGCGTGTCCTGCCCAGGGAGAAATATGGCTAGTCCTACACTTAATGGGGTCAATGGGAGGACTCTCACTGATGGAAAATACTGGCTGTCACAGTGGCTGGCTGTATTTTTAGAACAACCACACCAAGAAGGCTAGAGAGGATGCTGCTCCCAGACATTTGGGATTACTGCGCAGAGATAGCAGGAAAAAACATATGTGAAGTGTGTATTGGGTTTACGTGGTAAAGGTTTGGTAGCAGGGGGGCCACAGGGGTGGCTTCTGTGAGAAGATTCCAGAAGCTGCCCCATGTCAGATAAGAGCCAGCTCCAGCCGGCTCCAAAAGGGACGCACCGCTGGCCAGACCTGAACCAATGAGCGATGTTGTTTGCGCCTCTGTGAGAGCAAGAATATTTAAGAAGGGAAAAAAAAAACCTGCTGGGCAACAGCAGCTGGGAGTGAGAGGAGTGAGGAACAGTCCTGCAGACACCAAGGTCAGTGAAGAAGGAGGGGGAGGAGGTGCTCCAGGCGCCGGAGCAGAAGTTCCCCTGAGGCCTGTGGTGAGGCCCATGGTGGAGCAGGCTGTCCCCCTGCAGCCCATGGTGTACCACGGCGGAGCAGATCTCCACGCTGCAGCCCNGAAATATGGCTAGTCCTATACTTAATGGGGTCAATGGGAGGACTCTCACTGATGGAAAATACTGGCTGTCACAGTGGCTGGCTGTATTTTTAGAACAACCACACCAAGAAGGCTAGAGAGGATGCTGCTCCCAGACATTTGGGATTACTGCGCAGAGATAGCAGGAAAAAACATATGTGAAGTGAGAACTAACTCTTGAATTAAATCTCATTTCTAGATTCCAAACAAAGCCTAACTCAGTCATATAGATACGGAGTCATATACAGTACATTTCACTCAGTATAAAGGAATTGTATGTGGATCATGCCCTACTTCCACTTTAAGATGAAAAGCATACTTAAAAAAACTGATCACAAGCTAACTCCAGGCTATTACCAAGAACTATTTCCTGATTTCCCTGCTGTGTGAGCAGAAATGAGACATTTTAAGGAAACATATAAATGCCATATGCTAATGCAGAGCTCCCGTATTATAAAAATACATTCATAATAAGACTGAAGTGCTGTAAACATGTTTGTGGATCCAACATTTACTTACTTTACCTCTGCTGACTTACTAACTTCCATGTTCATACCTCTAGCAATCTGGGGCGGGTTGCATACTGTCTTAAGAAGTGGACCTTACAAGAACTGTTTGCAAATAGTTCATTGACAAATGGAAACAAATCCTCCAGCATTTGCATTTTTTCCATACAGATGGAATTTGGAAAACAAAAAAAGGTTCAGAAAAAAGAGTATCTATCTTCTATTAGTAGACAGTTGGGGTTTGTGGCATCATTCAGAACAAAAAGGATTGGCCTGAATGTTCAAATTTTCACATGAATTTGGTATAATATAAACTGCTGAAAATTCAGTTCCTTCCTTCCTTCCTTTCTGGAAGAATATTTAAATGCTATTATGTAAGTCACCTCTGTTTGGCATTTCTGTGAGAAGTATAGGGAATATATATGTTTTTGTGATCAGTAGAGACTACTGTGTATTTCCAAAGAAAACTTAGTATTAAACCAAGCAAAGTTGAAAGAGGGTGATTAGCCCTATCTGGAACTAATTTTATTTAAAATAAAACATCCACATTTACCTCTTCTCCCCACCCCACCCCCCTTAAAGGGCAACAGATATTTTCATTACAGCTTGATTAAAATTGCCTTGAATGTCTTGCAAAATACACCCATAATGCAGCACTTTGCAGTTATGTCATCCATTCAAACTCTCTCCCTAGGAAGAAGAGCAGGTAACTCAAACACTCTTGCCAATTATGTAGCTCCTACTCTTCCTGCATGTAGAGCTGCACAAATCATAGCTTCCTGGACTAGACCTTGCAGTACTCTTGCTCTCCAGACCACACGTGTCACAGCAAAATCTCACACTAATTTGAACCAACATTAGACCCACCTACAGTGAACAGCTCTATACCTTGTGCCAGAAACAGCTACATGGTATATAATCTCTGTGCCATGCTTGTAAAACTCTTCTCCCTTCTCTGTTCATGACAATAAACTTTATTTTTGACCAACAACAAAAGTATCACTGGGCTTTTGTTTTCCCAGCTCTGAATGGCTTCAGAAAAGGTAAGAGTAGAAGAAAAATGAATGTTACATTTTCCCTGCTAGCACCGTGCAGATTGCTTCAGCTTGCTTATGTATTTTAGAGTTTACTCAAAGGACAGAAGTATAAGCCATTTCAACATACTCAATAATATGAGAAACTGCCTCATGCAGAATGTTTCCATGGCACAGGCCAAAGCAGGATTATGCACCTTCCTGGCAAAAGCCTCCTCTTTCCTTTTTCATGCACATCAAACGTGCTTCCTTGGCACGTGAAGTTCTCCCGTCCACCATGATTAAACAAAGCAAACCCCAGGGTTTTGCTGCCACTTTTTCCCTCCTCCTCTGTTTGACCCAGCTGTCGAAAGGCCCATATGCTCGCTGCTCTACGGAAGATACAGCACTCCCCTCGCAGCATGCAGACCAGCAATTGGCTGGAGCCACAGGCAGCTGTGTTGATGGCTTGTGTCCAGTCAGTCCAAAGTGGCCGGCTTGTTCTCTGGGAAGTCATTTCCTTTGGATCCATTTTTAATTTTAGGGAACTGGCACAGAAGCCCTCTATTTAAAAGTTAAACTCCAAGAAGAGTCAGTTGTCGCACTGCTGCAAGCCCTATTTGCCACAAGTTTCACTTCTTACTTCTCCACTTTCTCACTGATGCTACTTTGTTTTGTGAGGGTTATTGGAAAATGTTGTGTACAAGGTAGTCTCCAGGTGTTCAGAATGCAATTCCTACTCAAAAAAAAGTACTGCATTTTATTGTCAAGCTGCTCTGTAAAATTGATTCACCCTGTTATTAGTAACTGCTGCCGAGAATGAAAAAAGTCCTCAGGCTTCTTTCCTCTTCGGTTAGCTCAGTCTTTAGGCCATGCCTGAATCCTCCTTAAGCTATCATCTTCCCTTTCAGAACTTCCTGACGCTTATTCTTAACTGGCCCACAGAGACACTCAGTCTTACAATACAGCCTCCTCCTCCTAAAACCACATCACTTTCTGAAGATTTCACAAGAATGGCAGCGAACATAGAATTTCCTTTATGTAAACTTGAAAACGAGCTCACCTCATGCACAACTGCTAATTAACACGCAGAACTTACTGAAAAACAGGAGAGAGAAATCAAATCAATGGGTAGTGGGTGCATGCGTATGGGTGCCTGTGCGAGAGATGGAGTGGTGGAGTGGGAAAGGGGGCTGAGAGGTTTTTGCTGTATTACCTGTGGCCATTTTCCATGCAGGCTGTTTGTTACCTGTTCATTCCAGTATAAGAAAAAGAATGAGGGACTCCTCTACTCAGCCAATTCAGCGGACTACAGAGGAAGAGAATTTGGACTGAATTTTTGTCTAGACTGCATGAGAACTGTGGCAGTGCCAAGGGCAATGTACTGCACATGAGTTTATAGGCACTGTGGATGGTTTCTTTATATTCATGCACTGTTTCCCTGTTCGCACCAAAGTCGTTCAGATAAATAGGGCAAAACTTTCCCAATAATGGAAGAGGAAAACTTAAGTCATTATTCTTACAGCAACAGCTTGGAAATTGACTTATTACTCGTGCTCATTGGGTGATACTTGGGAGACCATGGAGAACTAGAATGCTTGATAAAAATCTTGTCAACATTGAAGTGTTTGATTTATATGACTCTTCCCATAACAATTATATGATTTTTAAATTAAACCACATTTCCCAACTAAGTAGACTGCAATCTTTTTTAGTCTTCTTCCATATCATTTTTCTCCAAAGTGTCTGTCTTCGTAATATGTCGATCATTAGAATAATGCATATTTGATGAAAACTTGCAATAAATAACATTTTGGACACTGTTTCCAGTCATTGATTGATGTGCATATTATTTTGTCTGCAGTATTTAAATGACATGTCTCAATTTTTCCAATATCCAAGGGGCACATACAGTATAGTAGTGGAGAATTCAGACGACCTGTTTTCCTTTCTGTTGCAGAAATAAAAGATTCACTAAGTTACAATTCTATACAAGAAAAAGTGTAATTCAGCTGCAAATCCAAGCTCACCAATTTTCAGATATGCTTAGAGACCAGCACACACAATATATCAAACAAGAACCTGGCTATTTTTCATGTTTTTACAAACACTTCAATTTATTGGTGCGCATAAGAGAAATTGAGAACAGCATCACTCCATTTGCAATGGTAGATG
Organism: Chauna torquata; assembly: GCA_013399475.1. Lineage (NCBI taxonomy): Eukaryota > Metazoa > Chordata > Aves > Anseriformes > Anhimidae > Chauna > Chauna torquata. Next base: position 565,536 of record VXAL01017617.1, read on the forward strand.
CATGATTGCACATGAGGACTTTGAGATTTATTCGTCACCAAGAAGTTTGTCCCCATCCTAGAGGTGGGAGATGGCTCACCAGCAGAACCAGCTTTGCTTTTCTGTAAAAAGTGGCAGGTGAAAATTAAATATGCAGGGTGGTGGATATTTCAACTTCTACTGTACCGCTGAGATGACTCCAATTGTGTTTCCTTCTAGGTTAGTGCAGATATTTGTCTGTGACTGTAGCTGGTGAATCAGATGCCCTCAGATATCATCCTGTATAAGCTCTAAGTTACAAGCACTGTAGTCAGTGAGGAGGAGAGCACCTTTCACCCACATTCCTGTGAAAGTCACCTTTGGCAACTTTGATTCTCTAAATTTGTGCTGATAAGATGATTTATTTTGAAAAGTGACTGGTACCAGAGTGAAATGGGCACCTCCCTTAAGAGCACAGAAGGAGTATGAGTGGAGTTTTGTAACTTGCATTTTGCTGAAGAAAGTTGTGAAGACAGGGGAAGGAAGAATTGTGGGGAAAAAACTGTGTATACTTACATAAATATACATGTTTTTGTATGACAGGACTTCTACAACTCTGCCTACTTCACACCTGCTGTCAGGAGCTGCCTAAAGCACATGACCACTTGCAGCCCTTCCCAATCCAGTTCATTTGAAAACAGTGACCATTTTTGGAAATACAGAAGCTTTCATAGTTCAGGCTGTTCTGCATGTGCCAAAAGGGATTTAGACCAAACTGCCTGGTTTATCCTTTTAGCTACTATCTAGAACAGCTATTGTACCTGACTGCTACACCAGGTTTTTTCAAGATAACTCATGTAGCAAAAAATAAGAGGCAAGCTGCGTATTGCCTTTTTTTTTGCCATCAGTCTAATATTCTATATCCAACCATTTTTGTACAGGGCTTTTGGTGCAAGTAAATCAATACTAACAAGCTTTTGAGAACATGCACTCAATGACTCAGATGAGCACTGAACATATCAACCCTTTTTCTGCTGAAGCCTCTCACTCAACAGGATGGAGAGTGCCTGGATTAAAAGCATGACTACGTTACATTTGTTTTGTTATACCCAGAACTCACTTTNGGATATTGCATTATCTTTGCAACTTGCAAATGAACAGTAGTATACTCTTCAAAAAAAATTTGCATCCCTAAAAAGCTCCATTTACCCAGGCACTCTGCAAGTATGAATCAGACCTCTTCAGTAATAGAACACAGAGGAGAGCAGTGGCACAGGAATGCTTTGCTTGAGAACGAAAGAAAAATGGTATGCGTTTTCTCATCAGAAGGAACTAAAATTGTCTGTTTTGGAGTAAAAAACAACAAAAGAAAAACAACAGAAAAAGCAAAAAAACCCACACCACAGCATCTGAACTTCATGTTACAGATGCTCAGGCAGGTCTCAGGCCTGATCCTACAGCTGAAGAGGTATAGGAAAAGCATGTAGCCCCTGCACAACCGAGGTAGGCTCTGAGACTAAGGAGGCTTATTAAGTGATCTTGCCAGAAAAGTGATTTCAGTTTTTTTCAAATGAATGTGAAATGTAGGGAACAAATATAAAAGTTAATGCCTACCGTAAGAGTGGAGCTATGGATCAACAGATAATTTGTCCAGGACTCCCCAGCAAAAAAAGCTTAAGAAATCAGTTGTCCAAGGGGGAGATCTTCATGTCATTATAATATGGTGTAGTAATAACATTCTCCTAGCCTTTCTGTGCCTAAATCAATTTTACTAAGTCATTGATTGACGACTGTCAGGAAAGCTTCCAATTTCTTGCCTACTTTGACCAAGGCACTGTCAAAAAAGATAAATCTTTTTTTTATTTTAGTCTATTAAATTTCAGTGCACACACATGCAGAATAAGTCCCTAAAACCAGGCCACAGAAATTGAGTCTTTGATGTTCCTTTACAGAATATTTCACAAAGGTGATTGTAATAGTTATATCTTCAATGAATGTAACAGTCCAAATTGCTAAATAGTTTGGGGGAAATACTGCAAGAAAAGACTAATTTGTTCCAAATTCAGTCCCTGCCCTTAGTAACGAAGGTCTTAAAGGAAACCATAAGATGCATGTTTGGCCATAATGAAACATCACACCTCAGGCTATTATGAGCCACAAAACCTCAACGGAGGCTATAGTACTCTAGGGTGTAACCTAGAGAGCACAGATTTGTTAACTCATGTTATGACAACCATTACTTGGAAGAATTTTATTTGCAGTGGTGAGAAACTTTACAGAAGATGGCAAAAGGATAGGTGTGCATATACTTCTGTAAAGAAAAAATGATGAAAAATTAAGTTATCCAAGACTTATTGAATAATGAACATTATAGAAGAACAGACTAATATCCCGTATGTATATGCTGTGCAGACAGGAAGAGCTTAAAGTTTTGTTTATTGATTACCACACCTCTCTATATTACCTAACTAAACAAACACAAAACCAGAGACTAGGGTTCCCACCCCACCCCCCACTAATTCCTCAGTGAAGTGTTAAGCACTCATGCCAGATATTAGCTACTGGTACCCACCAGGAAACCAGGAATATTTCTTACAAGCCATCCATCAAGTGCCTAATCATCCAAATAGGGAGGAAAAAAAGGGACCTCAGAGATAATAACCTGTGATAAGCATCTTTCAGTGCCACTGAAGTAGCATTTTATGAGACAATGCCCCTACTCTGCAAAACCAAGTGCTCAAGTCAAAACACCATGAGTTGAACCCTAAAACCCTCTCAGAGACCCTATTCCATGAAACACTGGATTCTCCTTATAGCAAGAGAAGTTTATTTATTTAAAGGCAGAAGGCAAGGTTTTCTAGCCTGAATAACAGAGCTAGTTGGGGGAGACAGATGACAAAAGGAATAGGTGTGGGAGATTGGCAACAGAAGGGTTGATTTCCCACCAAAATCCAGATGGCCTGCTTGATTTAAATGGCCTACGGTTTCCCATACTCCAAGTAGGTGCTTTCATTACTCTGCTATTGGTGTAGCTGGGGGCAAGGACAAGGACGAGAAGATGCAAGGAGCACTCCTCCTCTCTTTGTCAGGAACTTAATGAAACATTTTAAAAATCCTTAGTTTCCCAGGATAGAGATATCACTTCCAGTGCTAATTTTATCTCACTGCAACCAAGGCTCAAAGAAATAAAGCAGACATTTTACTTCACAGACAAGAGAAATTTAGGAATAAGAATCCTAACAAATGGCAATTTCAATAGTCCAATTTTCTTTTGGACTAGTTTGAGTGTACATCTTCAATTCGTGTAATACATTCAAGAGCTATGTGAAAAATAATGACTTGTTCAGGGTAGAAAATATTTTCTCTGGGGAATTTAACAGACCTGCTTATTTAGCTTTCTGGTAGAAGTTTAATATTAGAAATGGAATAGTAGTTGTCTTTGATTTTGTAAAGAAAGAAGACAAAGGAGTGGATGAAGTGCAACTGTCAGAAGTATAGTAAAAACACCTCCCATACAGAAATATTAATCACAAATGCAGGGGGACTTACCTTAGATTTAATGCACAGCATTTGGGAAGCACATCACCCATGGATCTATTACGAGCATTAAGCACCAGAACAAAGTGAATGCATACTTCCAAAGCATTTTTTGAGGAGATATGCACCTCACTACAGATGATGCATCAAAATATCTTCTGGCCTAGACTTGCACCAGTTCTTTTACTTTCATCTTTAAGTATCAGCTAAGTAGATGTGACTTTTGCAGGATAAGCATTGCATATACACCTGTCAGAGAGCCAAAGACTGCCAAAATGAGGTTTAAGACAAATTTATTAACCTTATCCAATAACATATCTTCTGCAGCAGAGAATGCCAAAGCTATTTCTGAGAATACTTGAGACATTTATTATAGTTTTCTTCCTAAAAATAAAACAAACAAACAACAACAACACCACAAAAAAACCACTGCTTCCCCTTCTTCCTCCCCTCCTCCTTGTAGGAAGCAACAAGCAACGAAACCCTAACACAGCTTTGTACGCTGAGGCTTTCAATTCATGGGTTGTGTACAACTTCATACTTTCAACTTCCCCCTGCAGAACAATGAACCATAAAACAAAGTAACACCTTTCCTTCTCCCTCAAGGTACTTCCTATCCTGCTGTTTAACTAGAAGTGGAATAAAATATTTTAAAAAAAGCAAACGAACACAAAAGGAGGAAACAAGGCTAAACACGGGAGCTCTTCTTACAGCAATTTCACCATTAGCAAACAGTCCAAGCCTTCCCTGTGCATCAGTTCTCCATCACATATCCACCTCCCCACACGTGGTAGGTGATAATCAAAAGAAACCAGAAGGCATTGCCTTTTTTGGAATGAAAGCTGGTTGTACCTCATGAGACAGAGGCATACAGCAATGCAGGTGCTCAGCAGAAAAATACCAGGAAGCAGACAAAGGGTACTTTATAGTTACATATCAAACTTTCCTTTGAGGAGTGCAAAAAGCACTTGATAAATAATATTGCAACGGTATTATAATTCTCATTTTAAAATGTGAGGGAAAAATGTAGGTGCAAAAGACTACACGATCTTCTCAATGTTGTGCAGAAGCCCATCTAAATGTGTGTATATCTGTGTATAGTGCCAACAACAAGGGGCTCTTTGAAGAGAGGTTTCCAAAAGCACCTTAGGTCCTGCATAGTGGCAGCACTGGCTAAACCTGCCTGGCTGCAAGTCAGTGGCAGCATGCACAACCCACTTTCCCTAGTTAGACCTCCTCTCCCTTCACCTCCAATCACTAACTCCATACTACTTCTTTGACAAGAGGTTTTATATTAAAAGCATTCTCACCAAATAACTTTATTACTTCCTGGGTCATGAAGACGCAAGAACTAGAGGGAAGAAGAGCATTTCTTTCCAAGTTTCCAGTTCAGTCAACACGTCCTTTGCAAAGCTACATTGTTGGACTTTTTTTTTTTTTTACCTTAAGTTGCATCTCTGCACTTGTTTTCCCCACCCTTTTTGTATGATTTCTCTATGTCTGACAGCAAATACAAACATTTGCCCATCAGGGTTGATCTCCATCCTCCTAAGCCTCTATTGTTCAGACGGAAAACGGCTTCCTACAGCCCCTCTAAGCTTAGTGAGCTGAATCAGAAGTTAGAAAAAAATAGTACAAAGCATCAGAGCTTAGTACACTTGAGTGCAACAAACATTTAAATAGAGGGAAGAGAAAATGGAAGAACAATGTGCCCAGCACTGAACTTTTTGGCTGACACCTATATTTGCCAGTAATCAAAGATCTCTGTGATAAGACACCATTTCTTTTAGCATTTTCAGCTTCACACTGAATACTTCAATGCCTAGGCTTGGTGAAGCCTACATCATACATTTTCTTCCTAAGAAACACAGACCTCAAGCTGGAGATACCAACTAGCCCTGCCCCTTCAGAACATTTCTGCCATATTGGCAGTATCACAGAATCGTCTAGGTTGGAAGAGACCTCCAAGATCATCTAGTCCAACCTCTGTCCTAACACTAACAAGACCTCCACTAAACCATATCACTAAGGGCTACATCTAAACGTCTTTTAAAGACCTCCAGGGATGGCGACTCAACCACTTCCCTGGGCAGTCCATTCCAATGCCTAACAACCCTTACAGCAAAGAAGTTCTTCCTAATATCCAACCTAAACCTCCCCTGGTGCAACTTTAGCCCATTCCCCCTCCAAACTAGAAAGACGTGAAAAGGAGAATTGATGCTCCACATACCAAAAATTCAAACTGGTGTGGCATCTGTGGGTGGATCTTGGTTTCTATGTTAAAACCAGTGCATTAAGAACATTCCAGGAGCTCCTGGGCCAAATGATTTTAAGGACCTGATGCATCAGTACATTGGGTACAGTACTCAAAACCTTTCATCCCCATTAGGTCCTCCTGCTGCTGGTCTGGAAAATGCTTGTAGGCATTTTGACCTCACGCAAAACAAGAGTTTCGACTAAGCCTCCAGCTGAAAGTGCTGCCCAGCTGATATTTGCCTCATGCACATTTTGCCAATGGTACCTTTCCATGTTCTGCCATAGCAGTGCTACACGAGCTTGCTATACCTTTGCTATCTCTAGCTTATGCTAAAGTCTCCTGGAAAGATTAATGGGGCTCCATTCTTCAGCACTGTCATTTCAGCACCTTTTATAAAGGTCATTTGCACTTAAAAATGAAGCAGTTCAAAAACAGTTAAGCATCTCTGGCAGAATGACTTTTAGGTCACAGGATGCAGAGGACCTCAGCTCCGGTGTGTGTCATTCCCATAAAAAACTAGTAATTTACTGATAACCAAAATTGGTATAATAATTCATACATACAAATTAAATAGAAAACAGAAGTATTGTACGAGGATAACATCCATTATTACAACACCATATATGCCTGGGACAAAGCTGGCAAGTTTCACAGGCATTTGCACCACAGTCATGGTGAAAGATATTACATTTCATAATTAGTCACAGATTATTGAGACAATACTTTTAAATGCAGTTTTAATATTAAGAAATTAGCAGAGATTTAACAGTCCTTATTTAGTGGAGTTAAGCAAAAGACAGAAGCCCTTGAACTACTACAAACATCAGCTTGTGATCTGTGCCTCATTAATTCCTTTCACACAGCTAGAAAGAGGGTGAAGCAAAGACAGCATCCAGCAACAAGTGCCTTTGTATGAAGATTGATTTTTTTGTTTTTAATGCAGAATGTGAATAGAATCCATGGAACCGGAATTCAAATTATTGGGATTGACCTAGCCTAAGTTTTATTCTGGAAAACCAAAAAGCCTGCCACCTGAAGTGAAACACCGAGATGTGATGCAATGTGCACAGAAAGCAGACAAACACCAATTGATCGCAGTAACTGTTAATGCTTTTTCCATCTTCAGAAGATCATGTTGGTGTCACTCACAAGGAAACAGTAGAGAACTGTTGAGGTGAAATATAAATTCTGCCTCCCTCAACACTGAAGTGTCATTTACAACTATAAACTTGACAGTGCAGCATTCCTATCTGTCAACTGAAAGGGTTATGTCAAGTCGCAGCTTTGGTGTTTAGCTTTGCCTCCTAACAATCCAGCGAAAAAGTATGCGGCTCCTTTCCAGACAGGGCAGCAAAATAGCCTCTATGGAGTGAAACATGGAGGTTTCCATCTCAAAGACCACAGGATTTCTGAAAGTAGCAACTTCACTGTGACTGCATGGACCAGCCATCAAACCGGTGACTGGCTGCATATCTGAAAATCCTAGATGTAGCAGCAGCAGCAGCTATTTGGCAGTCCTGTTTAGAGATGGGGGAAATCAGAGCATTGTACCATATCCTTTCAGCTCCTCTGCAGCTGTGAGAATCATATAGAACGGGTGTTTGCAAACCCTGCATCTGCGTAGGAAAACCCTTGTGCCTGCCTCTGCAATCTTTAAAAGGCTGATGCCCCCAAAATATATTAACTTACATCTTTCAATATCTCTATTTATTACAACCATTTCTATGGTTCTGGATAAAATAAGGCAGGTTGAAATTCAGATCAGTCAAATCTGTGTCTTGTCCAAACCAGTTATGACACACCATGTTGCAATTTAAGTGTCTATTTTAATGCTGCTGCTTTTGATTCACAGAAAGGTGCTTGATGGCACTGGAATTCTTTTGTCATTAGAAAATATTGATTCACTGGGGAGGGGAAGAAGAATTTTTCTTCGGATCAGGCTTCAAACAAGGAGAGACTTACCAGAGAAAGGACCACTGGGGGCTCTTTGGGAACCTTTCTAGTTCCTCTGGAACTAGAAATCCATGTGGATTTTTATAGCAAAGCCACAGAGACAAAGCAACCAGCTTGATGTGCTTGTCTGACTCCAAGCAGGGGGCTGAACCTGAGCCTCCCACAAACTTATTGCCTGCTTTAGCAGCAGGATCTTAGTTACTTATATAGGAATTTGTATAGAGACAAGTACAGCAGTTAAACAGTCCTGCAACTCAGATGGATGCTGAACAATGACTACAAGAGGACTTATATTCTATTTTTACATCCTAAATGATTAACACAACCCATACAGTAACAGCTATTCCAGTATATGTGCTTCTATGTGTCTATCATCCCTGTTTTACAGGCTTTAAGATATTAGTAATTCTGCTCACAGGACTTAGTTTTACTGTAACAATTGGATATGGTGGTATACACCCTTCATAAAGTGTTTTCATCCTCCCTAAGTGCTCTGGATAAGACGGAGCCTAACAGGACGCATTATAATTAAACAGATCTATCATTCTTTGCAGTTATACTTATGTTCTTAAGTTAGATTAAAACATGGTTCAACAGATTCTTATCATGGACATCATTGGTTTAAAGTCTAGCCAGGTCAGTTTCCTGCTGCTCTACTTTTCCCCATCATTGATTTTTTTCCCCAGAGAAGAGAAATACTAGAATATAGTACTTGAACAGAGCTCTTAGCCTGAATGAGCACAGGGAGGCTCTTGAAGAAGGGAAGAAAAGGAAGGCTAGGACAAAAATAAGGACAAAGGACATGTAATGAGTACCAGTAAAGGCCACAAGTTACTTTGCTATACACTGATTTAAGCCACCCTAAACAAGCCCTTCCAGTTCTGAAATCCACTTCTTACATACAGCACTACTAGCAAATCAAATCTTTCAAATGTTTGCACAAAAGGGTTTGTGCAAAAGGGTTGAAGACATCAGCAGTCATAAATCCAGATATTCTAATGCACAGATGAAGAATATTCCCCCCCTCACCCCGCACAGTGTTTGCTCACTCCAGATAGAAACTCAGCACCTGCTCTATGAGAAAGCTTCAAATGAGCCTTTGTGTTTCAAGGCAAATGCTGTGGGTCAGAGAGTGAGCAGTTAAAGTGCTGTAAACCCTCAAATGAGACCACAATAATTTATCTCCTCTCTTCACACAGAGGATGGCTCAGGAGTTACTAAGAAAAAAGTCACAAAACAATGCCCAACCCCCCAGCTGAAGACCCAGACTGAGACACTAAAAATTCAGTCCCAATTTTCAGGGGCTGGATGGTCAGGACTCTTGGAAGATTCAGCCCAATTGTGAGACTCAAGCTGGGTGCTTCGAAGCAGTTGAAGTCACTAGTTACTTCAGAATTTTTTCTGCTGAGAGGCTGTAACCAGCAAGGCTGTGCCACAGACACCCAAGTCTGGCCAGGTCCAAACATCAAATGAAATCACAGCTCCTTCTTGAACTGCATGCTACAGTTTGTCCTCAGGTCCCCCCAGTCCAAGCCACTGCTTCCAAGAACTCTGCTACCCAAATGCCCCCTGCCTGCTACCCCAGCTCCCTCCTCAGTCCCACACTGTGTCCATACCTGTAGAAAGTTATTCCCCAGGTCATTCAGCTTCAGACTCAGCAGCCTACACCCCACCAGTGTTTTTCTGCTTGTTGCTATATCAGATGGTTTTGAAAGGATTACACAGTCCTGGGGATCAGTCTCACACCCATCAGAAAAAAAGCAGATGCTACTAACAAGGTCTTCAAGAGGATCTATGAACACCTTTATGAAAACAGCATTCAGAGGCATAAATGAATGCCCTGGTAATCTAAAGACAGGTGATATCACCACTACATAAATATTAGAGCACCCGATCATTTAGGGTAAGTCAATCTCCGTTTGATAGAATAAAATAGGTTACACCCAGAGTCATTTAAAGAAAGTCTCCACATGTCACTTAACAGACAACCTTCTTCTTCTCCAGTTCATATTCCTGAAAGGAAAATCCACTTGAAACACTTACCACAAACATGAAGAACCCCAGACTGCCAGGTTTTGTTGCTTTCCTTAAGTATATTACTACTCCTTGTCACTCACAGCAGTTTACAGTACCCCCTCATCAGCCTTACTTAGTGCCTACTGCATCAGGAATAATATAGCATAGAAGCAGGTGAGTAGTTTGATTGTGATTATAAACAGCTGCCTTTAGCAGAAAGTAGTTGCTGGACAGTAAAGAGGTGTGGTGAAGTACCAGCTTTCTGGAGTTAACAGTGACCATAACACTTCAGCAGGTGGTTTGTGTTGACAAAAAACAACTCCACCTGCTTTGGGGATATGGAGCAGATGAATATGGTGTCCCCTTCAGGGGCAGAAATTAAGGCTTCACTGAAACACAGTACAAATACCCTGTTCTGTAGCGTCAAGAGGCAAGACATGAAAGTTGTGTTGTGTTTTTTTGGGAGTCTTGTGGTGAACAAGTAGGACAATCCAAGTGTGACAACAGGGTCAAACAATACTAGTATTATAGATATTAAATTAGGTGTTTGAGCTACTTGGATAACACATTCTGCCTTAGATCCTGATCTTGTAAATAGTTATGCAGCTACTTAGCTTTAAACACACACAAAGTGCCACTGCTTTCAATAGAGCTATTCGTGTGTTTAAAGGCCTGGAGCTTTAGAGTGCTTACTCCTTGGGTCTGGGATTAGCTAAAATTTATAGCACCAGTAACTCTCAAGAAAGGCACAATCACTTGTCTGGTCTTATTTATACCAACATTTCCTCCAGGTGGAGGGAATTCCTTTAGAACAGAAATTACTTACACTGAAAAGCCATATAATCTTTTTGTAATACTGCTATGGCCTGCAAACAAAATAAGACTCTTCAACTGGAAAAAGATCAAGACCACTGACATAAAATTGGATTAAAATGAAAGAATACTGGTTTGGTTTCATTTCCCCATTTCTTCCCACAACAGCCCATTATAGCTAATCATTTAGAAGGATGGTTAGCATTCCAAAACGCTAGCAGAAACAACATGCTACCAATAAAAACCAGAAGCATTTATTTCCAACACGGTAGGAAGGACTTTGGTGGCAAGATTACTTCAAGAGCTTTTTCCTTTATTGTGCTATCTACATCTGTATAAATACTTGTTGCTGGGGACATAAGATGTAAAAGGATACCAATCAACTTATGTTTTTTTACTTCACTTTACTGAGTTCAAAACTCACAAGAAGTTCTTCCACCTAGGAGGTTTCTTTCCCATTAACCAGGTTTGCTGCCATTTTCCTTTCACCTTCAGGAGGCCATTAATTTGGGGATGGACAAGAAGGGGCTGATCATGCAACTGTCTGTACTGATACTCCATCCCCATGGCTAAAAATGATGCCTTATTTCAGCCTTCTCCAGGTTAAAACAGGTAACTCCATATCCAACAGTGGTTGCCTACTCAAACTTCATAGCATAAGCCAGACTGTGGAAACATGGATGTTGTTGGGTATCGTGCCATGCTTTACTCCTTCAGGACTGACTGCACTGCAAGAATTGCTGAATCAATACAATTTTTGCCTGTGTAAGGTCTACAGTATTGCTGTCTCTCAGAACAATATGCATCAATTCATGTGGCGATATGAAAAAATGTGGCAGTATTTTAACCCAGCCACAGCAAAAAACAAATTACATTAACAATTTATATGCATAATTCTTTTTTCATCTGGTGTTCTAGCAGAAATATATCGGATAACTGGGCAGAGAAGATTGTCTTCTGCCCATTGTATTTTCCAGTATCTTTACAATTTGTATTAAAAATAAACCCGAGGTAAGAATTACTTTATAAGCAAACGCCAAGTCACACAAAACAATGGTAGTGAACAATTTGTGCTGATAAGGTCTGGTGGTAGTTTATTGACTCCAGAAGGCTTCCTCATGAAAATTAACGTTTAATTCTCTAAGGACAAAATATTTCTCATTTCTCAAAACATCTTCCTTTACACTTTACGTTGAAGAAACCAATCCCCAAACTCCGTTCTCAGCAACTTTTGTGTCAGAGACAAAGTGATAGTCACCTGAAAGCTTCACTCTCTCTCTAACAAGGTTAATCACTTTAACAACTTCCATGACATTTGCCAGTTCTAGTACCTTCCCGCATGAGGCTTTTCGGTGCCTCATTCATTGAAAAGGTAGGAAGTTCACTCCATATTTCTTTTTAAGTAAACCAATAAAACTGTTGAATCCCGCCACACAGCTGGAGAACCGTCAGTCACCACAGCTGTTATTTTGTCAAAGCCACCAAAGCAATTCAGTGCCCTTCACAGGATTAGAAATAAAATCCTTTTTATAGTGCCGTGCAGGGATAACAGCTTCAGTCATTCCTCATGAACCTTAAAATCCTTGTTAATCATATAAAAAATATCAACAGTTGATTTAAAGTACAGCAGTTACCTCTGCACTTTTCACCAAGTGCCAAAGAATGAACAACTCCATTATCCATTTCCAGTTTCAGATTTTCAGTCAAAATCACACATATAGCTAACTCAGGTGACATTTGTCACAAGAGGGACACAGATTCAATTTCTGTTGTTGTTACTAGTACTTTCTCATCTTCAGGCGCTGTGACAGATGCTACAGCATTGCTATATGACAAATTCTGCGTCAGCTAAATCTATTCTTTGGCTGCGTGACTGATACATTTTACAACATTAGATGCAGTAGTTTTCTGGCATGAAATCCTGGCTTCCTTGAAGTCAAAGGCAAAAATCACATATCCTTCAAATCTTGAACAGAGCCAGCCTTTCACCTCTGGTTTATGCCTTCCCCATATTGTTGAAGCTCCCACTTCGAAGTGCAAGCATCTCTGTCACTGACAAACAAGCTCCGCTTCCTCTACATTCATTAGATTTCCCCAGTCTTAATGAAAATAACCTGGCACAGCCTGCTGTGGACCTTCTGCCCATGAATAACGGGCCCAGTAGATCTGTGCTACAGCAGCTCAAGATGTATGGATTTTTCCTCTCCTGATACTACTACACCTGTCTAAAAGCTGTTTTTTTACTTCACGCTTTCAATAGCTGTGACTCACTCCACCTCCCGTCTATTATAACTTTGCTCACTCGTAAAGCAATGATGGCCATTCAGCTGTTAAATGACCTTGCCCACAGCTAGTCTCTGTTGGCTTATTAGAAACCAACCTTAGGAGCAAACCCACATTTCCCTCAGATTTGACTGGGAGAATGATGACCGAATTATCAGACTGTCTGAAATCTTACTGCAACCTGGAAAGTGCCTATATACCCTTCTTAGCATGTATCATAACAGTAGATTTCTTAGTGAGTGAGAAACTGAGTTCTAGAGTAAACACTCTTGCTGAAGTTTGCCCACCCCTGTCAACATTTGTTTAAAAATATGTCGACGTTTTGGACAAGGTTACAAAGATTTCCCTTTTGAGCAGAAAAAAATGTGCTGGATGAAACTGTGAGTGCCAATTCTGTTTCCATTTTCATCCTTCCCCATTTTTTTTGGCCTGTAGCTCACTTCTGAGAAGGCTGGAGAAAAGAAGGAAAGGTCACCAGAATGGCAATAGGTTACAAAAAGATGGAAGCAGCATGATGCACTGCACACCGGCAGTCAGAAAAGGATGCAAAAGTGAATCCTGCACTGTGAATCCTTGAACCTTGGCTGAGGAGCACCCAGGCAGCATAGTTTAAAGAAAGAGTGGGGACAAAGATCTCCTCCCCATTTGAAGTATGTGTTGTTTTTTTTTTTTTAAAACTGAAACACAATACTTGATAAAATATAAATAGTGCAGTCTTTTTTATTACTATTTCAGTGGTGATTAAAATGAATAAATAAATATGCTGCACCCTTGCCTATAGCATTTAGAATTCAAATGCTGCCATTATATGAAAACCTGGAGTTAGAAATGATAGAGAATAGTTATGTAGTAAATTCATCAACCCTTACTGGCTGGCATAAAGCAAAGAAAAATAAACAAAATAGAAAAAGCACAAATGAAATTAAATTGATTTTTATAATTATTTAAGCAATCTAAGGTTTTCAAAGTAACATGAGTAAGAGTATTTTACTTTTAACAACAGGATTTTTTAAAACCCAAGATTAACTCTATTTCCTCAGAACTGTACTTTGAAATATCAAAAGATGACAGGGACACCTTTCAGCATTAATAAACTGAGGGATATTTATAAGAATTAGCCTGGCATCTTCTTTGAAGCATGAGACCCCTGAGATGAATACGATAGGTACAACGCATACCTATTATCGGCATGAGAGATGCTTCAGAATTTGTGATATGGCGTAATTCCAAGGGCACGCTGGCACAGAGCAATGCACGAACTCACTGCAGTTCAAGACACGTCTGACGTTAATCCTCACAGCAAGAGTAGCCCAAATGAGGATGTGGAAGTCAGGGAAGGCTTGCGGGGTGGGCACCTGTGTCTGTGCAGGCACATTAGCTTTGGAAGCCACGTACTGTTATTTGATGGCTTTACAGTGCTCCAACAAAGGAAGCAGAATGAAACAGAAATCCAACTTTCTAGCAAGTGGGAGAGATAAAGAATGAGAATAAAGTATATAATTAAACCTGATTAAAAATGATTACATTTCCATTGCATTATCCATGATAATAGGAAAGAAAACAGCAAAAAGAGTGCTCTGAAAAAAAAAAGAAAACAGAAAAAAAAGTGCTCTGGATACCACCTGTGATTGAAACAAATGGACTGTCCTTGCCTGACTTCCATTTAATATGAGAGATGAGCTGTTTGCCTTGTAGTATATTGGGCTCTTTTTCTGCACCACACCACACAGTGCTGAGAACACCAAGAAGAAATCTAAATAACCTGCTCATAAGAAAAAGAAAAAAAATGCTGATGACCTTTCAGTATTTGTTGGGAATGAACTGTAAGCAGCAGTTTGAAGATGAAAAGTAATTGGCATTGAGCCTTCTTAATTATTTTTCCAGTTTCAGGCCTTTAATATAGTTCTGGCTCTTGCTGACACATCTAAATGAGGTTTACAGAACCTAGAGTGTGAATTCTGCGCTCATTAATGGAGAGCCAACAGCACAAAGGCTGCAGGTATTTTTTTCTTCTTTCACCCAGTTTAAATCACCACCCACCCATGATTTAAACTTCTTGTATGTGGGTGGGCCACTGAAATGGAAATCCTTTAAAGCAGCTTCAGGCAAACACAGAGCTGGCAGAAAGACAGCAGGAAAGACGACCCCTCTGAAACATTTTGAGTAACTAATATGTAAAAAGCTGTGACCTCAGTGTCCATCAGAGCATGATAAAATAAACAACACCAGAGGGAAACAAATGATGCAGTTTCCAGGGAAAAAAAAATAAACAAAGCAGAAATCACAAAAACAGGCCAGTCCTCTGAGCACAGTGCTTACAGACCTGCACTCTCTTTGTGTGGAACAGAAAAAAGATATCCTAGCTAAAACACAGCTGTTGGAAAACAAACTGGCTGATTTTGAGCAGGAAGCATAATGACAAACACAGGAGCAGTGGAAGGACATGTGGTTCTACCTATTATGTAAAGATGTTGGAGGTCAGTAATCACCTTCCACATTTCTCATATGGCAATGGAGTCCTTAGAGTGCCCAGCTGACGCCCAAAGATGCTCCTGCTGCTGGGAAAGGAGATACCTTCCTCTCCCAAAGCCCATTGACTCTGGAAGGTACTCATACTTCCTCAGCATGGGAGCATGTTGTGCTTCCACTGGGATGCCAGCCTGACAGCTGTATGACCTTTCTGCCGAGATGCGCCCTTCAGAGGAACTTCTCATGAACTGCATGATGGGAATTAACCTCAACTGGGTAACTAAATTACCTCCATTACTTGAGCTGGGTGCCTAAAATTACACTGTGCAAGTACTCACCTCCCTCTTTCCTTTTGTAGGTAGTTATAGGTGCTATGGCAGCATGTCCAAATATGTCCAATAATGGCAGCATGTCCATAATGTCCAAATTACCATCAGTTTAATTGGACTGAGTACCACTGACAATGCACCAAATGGCAGCAGAGACTCGAGCACTGGCTATATCACGCAACAGTGAAAAGCCTGATACATGCTTCAGTGGCCAACTTGAGGCAGTTGCCCTGGTTTCACTCTACATGTGCTGAAGCCAGCTGGGCAACACCTTGTTTGGCTGTGCTGGAACATGAGAACCTCGTACCTTTGATTACAGTGTGGATGGACCATCATTTTCTATCACAGGTACTGTGGCCCATTGATGGGTAGTGAGCAGATCTGAGCTCACCTAGAAGCAGCAAACAACCTGCCAGTGCTGACTGGCATGGAGAAGAGCGGAATGGGGCCATTGGTGGTGGCAACAGGAACAAGTATGATGCCTCGGTGTAGCAGGAGTGTGAGAATAACATCTGGGTGTTTTCCAACATTTCCTACTTATATCAAACTTCTTTCAACCTTTCTAACCATTTCTGAGGAAGCAACAAGTGAAGGTTTGCTGCCATTTGCTCACTAGGGAGCTCAGGGCAAACCATACCCTTCCTCAACGGAGTGCCCTGCTTTGGTTGGGAAAGGCTGGAAGAAAGCTGCATCTGAACAGGCAGGTAGGTGTCTCACAATAAAATCAAATAGGGCTAGGGTATGATAGGGCTACTGTAGTCAAAACACTGTGCTAAAATACAATTTCTTATCATCCATCCAAAGACTTGAATGACATACAGGTAGTGCCCAGGAAATAGTCACACATTACAATTGCAACCTGCAGCAAGACACTAATAGATGAAATGCTAGAAGAAAGAATATAGTTGGAAGATTTAGAAAAGAAAAAAATGGTTTCATATATGATGGGTAATATAGGTTTGAATACTTTTCAGTTTTTGTTTCTATTCTATTTGTTAAAAGTGTGTTGGTAGGAAACTAGGCAAGAGTACAACACGAAGCAGGCAGCCTTCAAAACTTCCTTGCATTTTGAGTAACTGCTGATCTGGAAGATGCTAGAAAAAAACAGTAAGAGATTGCACGATCAACTGAACTCCTTCATAGCACTTATGACAAAATGTAGTGTATGTACCAGAAGGAAATAATGTTGAATATCCTCTGCTTGGTTGAATGCCCCAGTATATTCTCATTCACGGAAAATGACTGGGAACAACTGGCATCTCACTACATCTTGCCAAAAGCCCAAAGGGAGCTTCTGTAATGAAATCTCTGCCTTTAGCTTTCCTTAGTATTGAAATGTCAGTGCTGAAAGTGCTACTGTGAACAGCACATGTAGGAATAGCATCAACCGAGATGATGGGAGGCATTATTTGGAAGAAGATTATGTCATATGAAAAAATAAAACTAAACAAATAGCCAGTCTGTTGATGCTTGTGCTCTGAAACACAAACCTGTCATTGCCCAAAACTGTTTGGGCAGAATCAAAAAAATGCTGCCTCTGAGCCAAAGCAGCTCTGTAGACTGAGCTGGTGCAATGGGGATTCATTCTTTCACCCCCCTCCTTCATATGTGGAAAATTAAAGAAGAGGGAAAGCAAAGAATAGAGGATAAACATTACTTTTTCTGCTTGCTGTCTTCACTCATTTGGCTACATGAATGTAGCGTGATCCACAGCTGTGAGAGGCCACTGAACAAAGCTGATCATGTGGTTAGATGCTGGGAGCTGGCTGGTCATGGTCTGTTTTTGGGTCCTTGCTGCTCCCAAGAAGGGTGGAATACACGCAAGACAGTGTTAATGCTGCACACTGTGTCCTTAAAGGCTCAGTGGCTGAGGGGCAGTCTTCAGCCTTAAAACAGGAGATGCTAGAGGACCTGTGAAGAGAGTGCTTTTCAGTGTGACCCACTGAAAGAATGAGGAGATGAGCTGTGACAGCCCAGCAGGGGAGAGGGCTCAGGGAATGGTGAATACTGTTCTCCTGCTTGAGTCCGAGAAGGTAAAAATTTATTCTAAAAGACTGAGTCTAACGTAGCTGGTCAAAGGCTTATTTGGTTGCCTTCCTTGTACTGTTTTTTTAGATATTATTCCCAGAAAAATGAAACTAACTAAACTAGATTGTTTTGGTATACACGGGTGTCATCCCTGGAAGGAAAAAATCTCGTACTGTGGCAAAGACCATATATTTATTTTTCTTGTATTTAATATCTACTGTAGTGCTACATCTTGAAAAGCATGCTGCTAAACTGTGCAGCCTGTAAAACAGGCATCAAGAGTTATATGCACAGTGTGAAATATCCCACAATTTAATTTGCATTTGCACCATTACTGAGACACTTGTGCAATTATGTGCTGCATTACATTTCTAGCTGTAGCCCAGAGATAAGAAGGATGGTGTTTTGGAAATACCTATAGAGCAACCACAGCCTTTAAAAACTGATTGGCCA
This sequence comes from Chauna torquata, assembly GCA_013399475.1. Classification (NCBI taxonomy): domain Eukaryota; kingdom Metazoa; phylum Chordata; class Aves; order Anseriformes; family Anhimidae; genus Chauna; species Chauna torquata. Next base: position 583,632 of record VXAL01017617.1, read on the forward strand.
CTGGAGGTCCTTGACTTCAGAGCTTTGAAAAGGTTCTGCTCAAGAGGAGGCAGGGAAAATGGGCAAAAAGAAAGATGAGTTCAGCACTTTGTGAAAACCAGCCCTTCTAACTTACCTCAACCTGGGCATCCTGAAGTAACAGGCACTTCTGAGAGTTTGGATCCACAGAAAAATACGGACCTCAATCTGACTGCAGACCTTGCAACGGCGCTTGAACAAGGGCAGTGTGTACCCGCACTGTTGTCAGAGCTGACCATAAACCAGACAGAGACCCACCTCCAGCCCTGTCCAGCTCCTTCCAGCCAAGAAGGCAGGAGGCATGGGGGACCACGGAGGTTGCCATCCTCCTCAGGCTGCCATCCAGGACTTCAGCAGGTGACACAGAGGAACAAGAAGAGGATCTAGCATTGCATTCTCTTGTGCCCTCTTGCAAATGAAGCCACATAGTGGCCCTTAATTTGAAGTTACCCTTTTCTCATGATTTCCTGTTTTCTCTCAGTAATACACAATAGTGATTTTTTTTTTTTTAACGTTAAAGGGACCATATCATTTTTCCTGTGAGAGGAATGGAAAGGTTTAGGTGCAGCTGAAGAGACATTTAATAACTCTCATGACTTGGACAGCCTCTTCTATTATGGCATCATTTTGTTTGAACTGTGGGGCCAGAGTGCAGCAAAAAGATGTCTGCTGCTTGACTGACAAACGACTGGCATAAAAAACATCCAGTGCGATGTGAACGATCACTCCTTCTAAGGGCAACGTGGACTCTTTCTCTCTGACTCAGTTTTATCTCTGAAGGTGAATGCCTACTCACCTGCAATATATTCTGCCTGCAAATCGGTGTGTGCCATTGTAATGGTTCTCATTTTATCTTTTTCTATTAAGCCTGAGGAAAGCAGTTATGAGGAAGAGAGAGAGAGATTTTTGTTTTCTCTTCAGAATCTCCTATATAAGAAAGAGTTATCAAAGGGCACTGTTTATCATTTGATTTGGAAATAATTTGCCTTTCAACATTCCCTGCGTATGTCAAGACGAATAGAGGCTTGCAGGAAAAGGAGATGAAATATCCTTTTATTGTTATTTATTGATTTTGTACAGCTCAGTGTAGAAACTTCATATAACAAGAACAGCAGCTTAAGAAAGGTGACCAAGTCATCAAGAGCCACTCAGACACACAACTGCTGAAACAAAAAAACACACAAGGTTATTGACTGTTTTGTCTAGTCCTCAGCAGTGGCAGAACTCATGGAAACCCATCCTCAAGACCCGTCCTCCCAGACTGGAGGATCCAGATAACCACAGTCAGTATTGCCTGCCACAGCTGATACACAGGTGCCCCTGGGCTGTGCCAGCACCAGGTACCTCACCACACCATGCAGAGAGTGGTGAGCAACCTCTCTCTGGTCAAAGCATGCATGTCTGCATTGGCTGATCCCATGCTAAACCTGAGGCGAAACTGTTTCATTCTTTAATATTAAAATCAGAACCTGGCATAAAACCACTATGAAGCAAACCAAAAACAAACCAAAAGGAGTTCAGTCCAGCAGTGCATTGCTTTGCAGGTCATATTGTTCAATACTGCCTACCTACACACAACATCAAAACATCTACATTAGATGCTTGTGTTGACTGCAAGTATCTTCTCCTTGTGAGCTATTTTAAACATGGAACAAAATTAAACCCAAATCCATAGAGGTTTTAGTTTACTTTTAGTAGCTGGATAAAGGTACATTGAAAGAGTTAAAACAACAACAACAAAACATAAAACAAAAGACCCCTATCCCAAGAGCAGAAAAGTAGCAATGGTACAATCTTGCTGTTTTACTCGGCAATAATACAGTTCCCTCATCAAGATAAACTACTCAGCCTTCAGCCTTGTAGTTTATCTGCTCAGGAACTGGATTATTGCCTCATAAAACAGTGCAATGGTGCAATTATCACTTCAGTATTAGGTAGGTACTGCAAGGTGCTCACATTCCGTGTTAGGTGGGACACTTTATGGTACCATAAAGCCAGCGTGGTTTCAAGAATTTGATACGGTGTTAAATTAATGAATCATACAGTGGGACACATCTTTAACAAAATCGAATAGTTCCTTTTCTTCCAACAGACGCTGGACATATGTGAGATTTTATGCAAGTGGTATGGACATCACACTGGAGGAGGGAGTGCAGATGAAATGAGGTGGTAGATGCAAGTGTCAGCACTGCTGTATGTGCTGTGTGATGCTGAGATAGAGGCGTATGTTTGAGACTTGACTACTGTGCATTGCTCCTGAACTCTACATCTCAAAATATAGTCACTGGAAACACAGTACTTTCACCACTATATTTCCCCTATGCCTTCATTTGAGAATGACCAGGTGCTAACTCTTGTACAACACCACCTGGGAGTCTTTGGATGAGGAATGTACCAGTTCCTTTCATTAGGTGCTCACAAGCAGTAGCAGCAGATCTGTGAGGAAAGCAAGGGAGTGCCCCCACATCCTGGGATGCAGCTGGGTTGGGAACAAATACCAGCAAGTTCCAATTTTGATGCTAGGAAATATTGCAAAAGGGAAAAGGGAGTCATACTCATTGAAAAAAAAAAAAAGCATCATTCCTTGCAGACTGGGTGGATGAAAAAGGATGAGGATGTGCAGGGAAGAATGTCACAGTGTGTAAAGTTTTGAGGACTGGAAGTGATGCTGATGGAGACCTTTTCTGTGTGTGGGTTGGCTAGTTGGTGCAGTGCAAAGAATACCAGTACTGCAGATTAAAATGTTTCTGGGTTGACATGTAACAACATCGCATGCCAAAGGGAGAGTTAAAATACATTCAGAGCAGGTACACGGAAAACAGACTGACGTAAGCTGGAAACCTCCCTACTACTTTTCGTTTTGTTGTCAAGGATATTGGCGCTTTTTTGAAATGTTCTGGAAGCAAAAAATGTGGTTGTTTTTTTTTTTCAAAATGAAATTTCAGGTGAAAATATTGTCATAAACATAAATTTTTTTAAATTTACTTAAGAATTATATTTTAATTTCAGATCATCTTAATGGGCATCAAAACACCACTTATCAGAACTAGATATTTGTTTCAGTGCAAGTAGAGAGCAGAATCTGGGAATCATTTTAAGAGCTCTGCTGATAAAACAAAATGAGAGTGATCAAAAACATCCTCATGATTTTTAAGTGAACATAAAAGTGTTTATTTTTAATAGCCTCAAGTGAGAAAATTCAATATTCCTTGTTTCCACTAAGTTTTTCTTTTCTATTTTAATAAATAAGAATAACTCAGAGAGTAGAAGTATTGGTGTTTCAGATGAACAAATAAGTAAATCTCCATTGCGATCTGGCCTTCATTACCATAGTTTAAAATGAACGCTTGTCAACTTTATATGCTCCCTTAGCTTGGGACTTGTTCAAACACTCCCTATTGCTTAACTACAATATGCATAAAGATTATAATGGCATTTATTGATCCTGAATACATTACACCTAGAGATGTCAGTACTCATAAGGAATGTAACAAGATACTGTAAATATGCAAAATCCAAGTATATCAGACAGGGCTGGCTCGAAGCTTCTCAGTAATGCAACAAACGCAGCTTTGCTGCCAATAGGACAAGGAGGAGATGCGACCAGGCTGCAAATAGGCTTCTCCTGCCAAAACAAAGGGAGAGATGAGGGCAAAGGGTTGCAGTGGGGATGCGGAGGTAGGGTCAGGCTCCCAAAAAGCCGGACCTGTCATGCCAGCTGCTGCCATTCTGGGAGGGTCGCTCCCCTCCCCTCCTATGTCTGCATGTGTGCCTGGTGCCGCTCCACTGCAGCGGGAGCCCCAGCGTCGCAGTCCCCAGCCGCCCAAGGATGCAGCCAGGCAGCAGCAGCGGGACCTAACACCAAGCCTTGGACTGGCCCCGGTGTGAAACACAGAGACAAAATGCATAGCATTTCCAGCGCTGGATGGACTAGGTTAGTATTCTGAAAGATGCAAGAATCTCTTACGGCATCTGAGGACAAGCAAACTACAGTTCCACAATTTTCTTTCCAGTTTTCTTTTGTAGGACATAGGCAAATGATCTCTCAAGCTGTCCTAATACCCTATTACCCACAAGCTGAAACATGCTCAGCCATTAGACAGACCTCCCATTAGTTTAAAAACCACATAAGCCTCTCTTCCTTCCGTAGTTCTTATGTACAAATCCTCTGAGAGGAAACACGCTGCTCAGGCATTTTAAAAAAACACAGTGAACTTGACCCTGTGATCTGATTGGTGTGATTCCCACCACCTGCAAGTGCTCGCAGGACTCAGACCTAAGTTTTAAACTGCCTAAAACACTTCCTAAAATCAAGCAATGAAAGGCAACCATGGATTGCATTCGGCTGTAAGTTTCCCCTTGCTTGTGGGTTTCTGCTCGCATACAGCCTTGCAGAGCACAAGGGACCCGTTACACGGTGGAAATGACTGTCCTCTACACTGGCGATGGAGAAGCAGGATCTGTGGAACATTCTCTGATTGACTTTTTGTTCTTTACAAGAGCGGTTACTCTAGAATTTGCTCCATGGTTCATTCTTTTAAAGTCAGTCAAAAAACTGGTGGCCCTCTCTGCATCCATCATTTTCAAGAAATGAGCTCTCTTAATTATACTGAATTAAGTTTCAACCATGCAACTACCTCCTTCACTAATTAGTAGCTGGAAATATCAGACTCTTAAGGTCAATTTACCTCTGTTTTTCCACTTCTTGCCCATCTTCCTTTCTCATTCTTACTAACCCCACACCATGCTTCTGGGAATCACTCCCTGTGGTTGCCCTTGCCGTGTACTTGCTTTCTTTGCCTAGAAAACAATAGTACCAGAAAGCCCTATCACAAATTTAAAAACAATCTGTTGAGATGAGCTAAATCTGGTAAATGCTGAATAAGCAGAAGAAGACAAGCCTTTATTTTTGCTGCTATGTATGTTTGATTGTTATTATAACTGATTAAAAGAAACATACACATCATGGAGCTGAAAATGACCTTTTTGATCTCTTCCCCTGGTCATGAATCTTCACATGCTTTCCCTCTCAGCCTCTTTGTCTTTGCTGCCAAACCCATGATAGAGAAAGAAGTACTAACATAGCTCACCTCACTGCTCTCCTCTGACCTCTGGGTAGATACTCTCCATGCATGCAAATTGGGAACAGGACATTTATCAGTTGAAGGCATTGAGGTTTACTCTTTGCAGTAAAATTGATGCTTAAACACTAGAGGTAAGTCTGATGAGAATTATAATCTAATGTAACTTCTCATTTATTTCAGGTTAATTCCTAATACTGTCAATGGGAAAACACTGTTTCAAATCGAAGGAGAGCCCATTCAGAAGTTCTGTTGTTCTGTTGATCAGAATGATGCTGTGAAAAAATTACTAGCTCTGCTGTGCAGTATTTATCGTTAGAAACCAAAAGAAAAGAAAGTTTGGGGTAAGAAATAGATCCTTTAATATTCACATTCACTCATCTCTATGCCAAATACTACAAAGACAAAACATGCTATAAAAACTGACAAGCCAGATGGGATTTATTTACCATTAAAAGAAAGGGAAGGAAGGAAGGGAAGGAAGAGAAGGAAGGAAGGGAAGGGAAGGGAAGGGAAGGGAAGGGAAGGGAAGGGAGGAGGGAANAAGGAAGGAAGGAAGGAAGGAAGGAAGGAAGGAAGGAAGGAAGGAAGGAAGGAAGGAAGGAAGGAAGGAGGGAAACCCTGAAGTGAGAATGTTAAGCAAGGCACTTAAAAGTAGTGGGTCAGATTCACCAGCTTTTTTAAGTTGCTCTGGACTTTTCCAACAGAGCAGAGCAGCCAGGCACTTAGTTGAAACCACTGACATCAGTGGAGTTGTACTTTCTTCTACCCGTCCCAATTTTGTGCAGAGACTGATGTCAAATGCTGGTGATATAAATTCTGTTCCCATCTGCCAGTTTGTACTTCCGCTCCTTTCACAAATTTCCAAGTGCAGCCTTGTTACATCCTAGCTGTACCTCCAGCTACCATCAGCAAATCCAGCTCTAATTCACACAAGCTCACTTAATGGCTAGTAAAGTCTTGACCTAAGTGTAAACCCTTCAGTGGCTGAAACACACTTTCATTTGTGAAGTGCCAAGCACAGCACGGATAATGGAAATGAAACTCTCCTAATCCTATCATATGCGCTAGAGACGAACCAGACCTGAACAACACCTCCCACATACAGTCTGCACAAGACCCTGCCGCCATCCTTTGAGAAGCTGTATATACTGCTCTTCCTTTTTCACTCTTCTAATTGAAACCCCTACAGCCTCTAGTCTCTTGAGCGAGGAGATTTCAAATAATCTATATTTTATATCATATTACATTATATGTAACCAACAGAAACGACATTGTGAAAGATTGCTTTCCCAGAGCTTTTAGTCGGCTCCCTCTCTCCTCTCATATTGATGTGATTTATTTACACAACATACAAGAAATCATGCAGCAACAGGTAGGTTTTTAATGAATAGAACAGGCTTAGAGTTCATACTTCCAGTATGAATTGTATGTTTTCTGCTTAGTTTCAAACACATCTCTACATAGCTAATTCAGTTTCTAATCTCACAAATGTTGTTATCAAGGCATTTTAACTGAGGTTATGAAAGTCTGTTTCCAACCTATTCGGAGCAGTCAATCTGTCTTAACATATTTTTGTTTGGAAACAGACATTGCTTTTAAGCAACAGGCAAAATCTCTTTCAAGACATGCCATTCTCTTCATTGCCTGCTTTGCGTAGAAGCATGCTCTGCTTGGGCTCCAGGAAACATGACAGACAAAAGTGATGGAGATAATTATACGATACTTCCTAGTAAATTAAACCAATCCAAAGCAAAGCAAACAAGTGGGGCTGATTTCCAGTATGCAAAGAAAACTACTATCATATTCATATTTTTTAAGAACAGCAATAAAAACGTCTTCAAAGATATCACACTCTATTTGATCTAGACTCAAAGCTTGAAAAACAGAATCATTATATAATGCCGCTTTATTATTGAAGTGTGCGCACCACAATGAGATATCATATGCTGAATTAAATGGCATAATTCACTTGTTAACTTAATTAGGAATATAAATGCAAAGGCTTAGCTTAACAAAATGAATTAAAGAAGTCAGCAAGAAGAAAAAGGCTAACCTTTATGTTTTCTTACAGAAACTTTCATGGGCAGGATAGTCCCCTGTACTTAGCAATGGCCTTGTGCAGCTCACCTGCATCTTCTATTCCATGAATCCAGTGTGTGAGGGATATCTCCATCTGGAGATGATCATCACGGCTCAGCCCCCTTTCTCCATCAACTGCACAAAATGCAAATGATTTAATTAGCATATTCCTGAGAATTGATGCCATTTATCAGAAAAGGCCTAAGTGATTATCAGACTGCTTGAGAGCTAATTGAATGCAGAATACTTGAGTATGAGCTCAACATGAACTCATTTCAGTGTGAAAGAGTTCGGTGTGCACTGCCACAGGCTCTTCCCCCTTGGCAAGGACGTGCAGACAACTCAAATGCCACAGTGCACCAAACCCCACTAGAGAAGGGGATCCTTCAGCCAGGGTGGACCTGGGGGATTGATGTTGGGCACACAGTCAAAATGCTTGTGCTTCTTGTCTCGTGATAAGCAGATATCTGGGCACAGCATGGGGACACCCAGAAAACTGCCAGGAGGAAGCAGACTGCCTGCACAGCCTTGTCCTTGTCTGTCTGAAAAGGAAGGCTTGCGTGGCTACGATGGTGCGGGAGCTGTACCTGCAGGATCCAGCACAAGACCATCCCGGCCAAATCTTTTCATGCAGGTAGGGCAGAGACTATTGCCCTCTGTATCCTGTCCTCTCTCTTGAACCCTGCATCATCTCTGCACTACAAATTTGTGAAACCAGACCTTGCAGGGGCAGCAACAGCACAGTGCTATTTTGTGTTCTCACAGAGGACTACTGGCTTGTCTGCTGAATATATCTAGGTAAACACAGTGCACTAAGGAAGGGATTTTCAAGGGGGATGAACGATACTTAAACAATGGAGAAAGACAGGTTGGCTCTGTCTGTGTGCTGGTCTGTCTGTGAGTGGCTGGTGCTAGTCTAAGAAACTGCATCTTCCTTAGCAAAAATGTAAAGGCCAGCACTTACTCTTTAGCTTCCTCACTGTCTCCTGCTGCCCAGTGCAGAAGCCATTAATGAGGACCCCAGGAACTGAATAATAACCTTCATCCTGGCTGATAGAAATGGGAACCTGGAAACCAGAATCTGCAGACGCCACAGCATGGCAGTGCTTCCCTTCACCCTCATTTACTCGAACACCAGGACTCACAGCGTTTGTTCATTTGTAATCTGTGTGCATGAAGTGAGACATATTCTGGATAGAGGCAGGTGTAAGGACATATTTTGGCAGAAGAGATTTCTGGTCATGTTTCCTCTGATGGAAAGCGAGAGAAGTGTAGCCAGAAACGTGGTAATCACCAATATGCTTCTCTGCTACCCACAGGCAATCTGGAAATCAGGGTTTCCTGGCTGTTCCAGGTTAACAGAGATGCTTAAAATGTTAATGACTCTCTGTGTGATTAAATAAGCACGGACTCCAACATTTACTGCCCTGGATCAATAGCAAAGTTCATTGGAAAGAATTGGTTTACTTAAAGCTTCTGAACAGCACAACTGTACACACACTCGCAGATGGCTTTGGTGCATCTGACTTGGTGTCCTTCCGCATAGTCCTTCCGCCAGAAGAACTAAAACTGACTGCTGCACCCCATGGCAGCCTGTCTTTCTATTCCTGGGAAGAAAAGTTCATCTCGCAGATGCAGTGCCTCTGGAGTGCTCCCAGACCAAGTCAGCACACCAGCCTTTTGAAAAACAGGAACATTTCTAGTTTTCAAACATCAGGCATGTATCCAATATTGTCCACTTCTAACACGCTGTGGGAAGACTCTGGGTGGTATAGCTGCAGCCCCTAGGGCTGATAAAAGAAAAAGTTCCCTCAAACTGACTATACAAAATAGCCAGATGCTCATACACTTTATTGTCTCAATGTTTGTCTGTAGCAGATTGTGTGTTTCCTCAAAGTGTTGTGCTGCACTGCCAGAAAAAACACATTTTGAGTTCTCCTCAAATCTGAAAACTGAGAGAGAGTCTGGAGGAAGGGAGTGAGTCACGTTTTTCCATCACTTTTTTAAGGGTTCTTTTATGCAAATCTTCTCCCTTCCTCTAACCTTTGAAATAACATCACTGGTGGAAAGCGAAGAATACTAAAGTTTTTCTCTACCAAACTGGAAACAGAGCCTTTAGGTATGAAGGACGTGAAGGCAGAAGGACTAAGCAATGAGGCAGTGAGGAGATTTTTTCCTGTTTCCGAAGACAAACCTTACCTAGAAAAGAATATTCGATCACTAATTTAAAAGTGTGCTCCTTGTTTAACAATTAGGTGTAACAGAGGCTAAAAATGAGATGGTTGAAACTGCTCGGAGAAAAGGTATTCCCTGTAATTTATCTGTGTTAATCATGTCCCTTTATCTTGTCTTTGGCATTTACTTTAAACACAAACTGCAGGAATGCAAAGCATCATTATACTGAGCTACTTAAAGCAATTAATGACACTAAACGTGGAAATACGGGTATTTCTCCCACTCTGTTGGAATTTATCTCAATCTGTGTCCACCAAAAGGATTTTAAAAACTGAAAAAACACCTTTTCACACAAAGAAATGTTCATAAACACAATAAATGGAGGTAATTATATCCTGCCGTCAGCTAAATTCAAAGTGATTCACATATGATAGTCACTTGAACTTCTCTCTGCATTTTCTCTGAATGACACATTTCTGACTTGAAATCATTTTTGTTCCAAGCTGTTATGAAACCATTTACACTGAATGATGGCAGCACTTAGGAGGGTGGCTGAGAGTGAGTTTGTACTGCAAATACTGCTCTCATTAAGTAAAGTCATGGTTTGTGGGTGTGTATGTGGCAGAGCTTTTTTTTGTGGTTGTTTTGTTTGTTTGTGTCTGTATCTAGAGGAAGAATTGCTCAGCATAGATAACACTGCAGAAAGCGTGCAGTTCTCCTAGGTCACTGACACGTCATTATTTGACCTCAAATCTAGTATCTCTGAAAATACTTTTTTTAAAACCTCCCACCCCCAAACAGCAGCAATGAATGATTTGACAGACACCTACATGGCCTGCAAAAGACCCCGGACCACTACAGCAGCTCCAGGACCCACTGCACACACACCTGAATCTCTCGAGTATGTGTCCCAGGACCGCACTGAGCTAGTGCCCAGCTGCCCTGACCCCATCACAGCAGCACCCCGTGTGGGGCACTGGCAGCGTGCACACACTGCCTGCCTGCAAGCATTTGCCTGAGCCACAGCCTCAGAGCCTCACACGAGCTGGGTGATGCGTGATGTTGAGGAGCCCTACAATACTCGTGGCTTGTCCTTGGACCGAAATCAAAACCAAAATCCTTTCCCAAACTCTTTGTGTATCCACAGTGGGATAAGGGAGGTGCAGAAGGATTTTGAATAGAGAAATACTTGATTTATTCTCATTATGGCTTCCCTTTTCTTCTAAAATATACAAAAAAGAAAATGGGTACAAAGAATATTCATCAACCATCGATATCAGTAATTCTACAAGAGCATCAATGCCTGTTTATAGCACTGAAATAGGACTGGCTTGCACTATAGTACACTAGTTTATCAGATGATATGCAAATGATAAGTAATTCCTTTCATTTCTAAATTCAAAAATAAAAGCCAGCCAACACTTGGGATGAAGCGCAACATGGCACCAAAAAAATTTGTTGTGACTCTCTCTTTCCTCCTTCAAGACTGAGATGTTTCTGGCATCTTTAAATTTGCTGTTGGGATTGTCTTTAGAGATTGAAACAGTATAAATTTTCATGAGAAATGAGCTATCTTGCTGTTACAGCAAGAATTGTATGTGCATTAGCATTGTATGTGTGTAAAAGGTACCTGGATGAACAAACAATAAATAGAAAACAAACTCTATACATAACACATTTCTTCTCCTTCCCCCCATCTTCTTGTCATCATACTGAGGATGGTAATTAATAAAACAAATGAGGGGGAAAGGAGATAAAAGGTAGAGTTTGACAGAAATCTCACCAGAACTTCAGGGCACCATTTTCTTCTAAACCTGGCACCAGCCACCGAGGGTGGGTGACTAGCTCTACTCATCTGCAATTGATGGCCACCCTCTGCTCTCTGCTTTTCAAAGTAATGGTGAGCAGCTCTGCCAGCTGAGCACAGCAAGGGGGTAGGAATGCTCCTCACAGCCTTTTCCTCGCTCCTGAGAAGTACTCTACACTAGCACTCTGCATAAGCCCTCTCTTGCTGCTAAGTCCCCGTTTAGCGCGGGGGCTCCAGCAGGGTCAGAGAGCACAAGAGAGATTCCAGCCCTACCAAGGTCAGTCAGAAACAGAACCAATTCTACGGAGAGTATTTTAAAAGAAGATCCACGCATTACTTGCTAATATCAAAACACATTTAACACCGATTTTATAAGTTTATGTGAGAAAATCACAACACACACGCATTTCATCTTGCATCTACCTTGACTGTCACCTACATCTTCTCTGAAATGGTGCAAGTCCTTGGGCCACGATAACAATTAAACAATCAACTGATAATTATATACTCACTTCAGCTAGGATGTATGTTCACTTCAGTTTAGGTGTTGGGTTTTTATTACAATGTTGAAGACATTTTTGTGATGGGTTCACACAGTAAAGAAATTGTGGATTTTTTTTCTTTTTCAAGAAGGGATTTGTAACTGCTTCTCCCTTAGGGACACACAGTAGCTAGGTAGCATCCACTGTTTCCTTCATCTTTTAAGCAGTACTGATATGGGAAAAGCGAGGTGATACACACTCTCCCTCCTCCCATGGATTCTAACTCATCCTTAATATTAAGGATTCAAACTGTCCTGCTGAAGTCGATGCTACTCTTTGCATGATTAGAAGTACAGGAAGTCTATTGATTCAAGTTAAGGTGACTTGGTTTAATATAAGGATACTTCACTGTTGAGCATGACTAGATTCTAACACTGCTTTTCATGCATATTCACAATACTCTGCTTCTGGATCTTGTACGATCTATCTCCTAAACACTATAATACAGTGAGACCATCATAAACCATGTCCACTATCAATCTTGTACTTTCTTAAAAAAATTAACTCTGTTTGAGCAAAGAATGCAAAGGAATTTGACAGCAAGTTACACTTAGGTAAATGGTTACACTAGCTGTCCTTCTCTTCTGGGCTGCCTTTGTAAAGGTGCTGGCCTTTTCAGAGCTCAGCCCAGAATCAGATAGTACCTCCACTGCGGTGTGGTTGGCAGCTGCAGAAAGGAGGGCTGCAATCCCACAGTGAGCTTCAACTCGCTTGGCCTAAGAAGTGAGAGTAGTTTCTAGCTCAGTAGAAGAGCTTTTCCCTGTGCAAAGCTCATTGCAAACAAAACGAGGGCATCAGAGAACATGAAATACCTGCCTTTGCAAGTTAGTACCGCAGTACTGATGATGGAGTACTGTAGGCTTTGCCTCAAGAATTCACAGCAAAGGAGAAAGCTATGCCACAAGGTGTAAGCATTCCCCATCGTACAGACTGAACACTTCAGAGATAACTGAGCTCGACTCTGCCAGACACCAAGTCTCTTTTGGGAGGTGATTCAGGACCCTGAGAGAGGTTGGATAGAACTTGGCTACCTGAATACAGGCAGCACCCAAACTCATACCCCCAGTGGGAAAACAGTAGCCAAAAGGATTTCAACATGCTTCTGAGATAAAAATATAAATAATTAACCCATCTAAGAACAGAACTTTTTTGCCAGAAAGGATTTTTTTCCCTTTTTCAGTAAAAAGTAAATATATTAGCAGGATGATAAAAGCTCCAAAAGTAATATCAGCTTTCAGGTGCTCACTGGAATGCCACCATAGGCCATCAAAAGGTTTTGTGTTTGCTATGGGAGTTGTTCGGTTATTTTTTTTTTTACCTTGACTCAACATCAAGACTTTCTTATACTCCCTTCCCTACAAAAAGCACTGCTTTCAGCTATTAGATGTATGCTTATCTCCTCTTCCATGGCTATTCAGATTTTAGGCCAATAAAGGATTTTTAAGAACACAGTCAAAATGTATAAAAATGGCACTGAAGTATTCCTCCATACCTAAACTATCCTAATCTTTGGGCTCCAAAAACACCACATATTCTTGCCTATCATTATCTTTCCCTTGCAACCACAAGGCTGACATCTTTTTCAGAGCTCTTGGATTAATAACAGCTACCCTAACCACAAAAGTCAGAAGTGTGTATCTCACTGGAGAAGTGTCACTTAACTAGTTAATGTTTAGAAAGCCTTTTGATATCCACAGATCAAAGACACTGTATCAGTGCAAAACATTATTGCTATTACCTACAGATGGTAAGAAATTCTCCCACAACTACTGCATATATATCACTAAAATCTAAAGGCTGGCAAACTTCCTGTAACTTCATAAAAGGAGCTGCGATGGCCTTCTACTTAGTCCGTCTCTGTACAGTGACAGTTTTAAAGGGCTTGAGTCTTGAAAAAATCCTATAAGCATCAGTTTCCCAGCACAGACCCAGAGAAATCCCCATAATCTATCTTGTTTTGTAAATTGCATTAGTGTCAGACCTTTAACTAGTGGTTTCAAAACTGCTGTTCTGCTAAGGAAGGAGCCAAATTATGGAGCTGGACCTTAGCTGGAAACAGATTTCCACTGCACCTTAAGGTATGTGATATAGTCAGGAATACAGACACCATCTGGTTTGCATAGCCCTTGATACAAGGAGAAAGGACAGAATATCATCTCTGGATAGTAAGTTTTGTAGTCCAGGGATGCCAGAAATGATAACGAAGAAACAGTGTTCAGGTTTTAACTGAGTTCCACTCGCATCATTTATGGAGTCAGCCAAACGGCAAAGAGCAATCCTGTCCGAATGTTAACATGAACTGATGAGTAGATGCAGTGGACCAACAGTCCTGGAGCTTTAAATGCCTCAGTGTTTTTTAAAGTGTATGACACAGGTGTGGTTTAATTCTACCACAGAAGAAGTCGAAAGGTAATGCCCGCTATGAATATGGAAAGGTATTATTTTGGTTTCTCAAGCCATTTGGATATGCATGTTTTTAAAGATCAGCCCCATGTAGAAACCGATCAAACTGATCTGGCCTGGAGAGCCATGATGGCAGCGTGAGAGGCAGCTTGGTCTAGTGGACTGAAAGGCAACAATTCCTGAGGTCTAATTCTGGCTGACACAGAGTCACTGTGTGGCCTTGGGCAAGCTCCTTAAAAAGACACGTCAGGTCAACTTAGGCCTGAAGTTAAAGTTTCACAAATATATGGATTTGCAAATACTTACATCAGTAGAAATGAATGTCACCTTTTTTTATTTTTAATTCTAGCGGAGAAGGGTGAAGGAAGGGAAGCAATATTTACGGTTAGGTCTTGGATATCTTGTCTTCTGCATTGTTTGCAGCCCCAGTGCTCTGCTAGAGACAGAGTGTGAAAGCAAAATGGGTCAAAAATCGCTTCTGTAAAGAAGAAAAATTCTCTGGCTGCAAGACAGCACAGCCTTGATCCAGAGAGCTCCTGAGCTTGTAAGTGTTAAAAACTGTCATTCAAGGAATGCTAAGTATTAATTAAATATATACTAAGTAATAACTACAGTTCAAGAACCAGGCTCTGCCCTCTAGTGAGTGCTTTCCATCACCCTTGCCAGCCTGAATTAGAAGTATATTTTAATGCCTGTGCAGCTACCCATGCTCCTAAATCCAAGGGCAGGCACAGACAGTGTTTTAGGGCTGACAGAAGTGTGTAAGATGATTTATGCCCTGTGTGATACTAACTTGTTAATATTTATCAAGTCACTGCAGCTTTCTATGATTCTGTTTTTCCCCTAACATCGTAATGACCACTACCGTTAGATCAGCCAGCAATGAATTATGAATGGCCCTTATTTAGAGAGAGGTTAGATCTGTGAGACATCTCTATTTGTATGGTGATATGACTGCAATGCTACTGCACTCCCTCAAGTGATGAGACTGCCTGAAATAACACTGCTTTTTGTTCACTAGATTTTGGGATGCTCTGGAGGGAAGCCTTCCTCCCTCAATGGGAAGGACAGCTTCTTGTTACTGTTTTGTGCAACTCTGTATTGCTCATGGGCTTCCTAGGGGGACCTAGGAATTTAGGGGAGGCTTTGCCTTGGGAAAGAGGCCAAGCCTACCGCCTTGCAGAAGTTGGGAACAGCTGCAGGTGGCCTGGTATCCATAGCTTATATTACAAGAGAAAATCAGCTGCCCTACAGGGGCAGCTCTCTATGTCTTACAGGTACAGTGGGAAACACAAAACCAGAACTGAAGTCTGTCACTGGACAGAAACTGGCTGTGAGGCAGAAATTAAAGGGGAGGAATAATGGTCAAATTAAAATGTGCCGAAAGTTGTCAGTGGTTGCCCAAAAGGTCCCACCGTGAGGTAGGTTTGTTCATTTGATCTATGGAGAGATCCATGAGAGTTGCAAAGTGGCAAAAAACTGCAGATGCCACAAAGTTATACAGGATAATTAAGACTAGAGAGACTACAGCACAACCAGTGGGATCCAATAAAGCTGGGTGAACAGAGAACACAACAGCACATGAAATGCAAGGTCATATGAATTGTGACAAAGAATTTGACCTACTTGTGCTCATTGTTGACTTTTGTTGTGGTGGTTCTGGAAGATGATCCAGACAATGTGTCACAAAAAAATGGACAACAAACAGAAAACTCACTGCTCAGTGCACAGTGGTGACCCACTATGCCAAGCAAATTCTTGAGAAACGGTACATCAGAAGTGGGGACATGGGTACCAAAGACACAAAAAGACTTTTGTAGGAGGAGAGTGAAGATGGCAGTTTTAAGAAGAACAAAGGTAACAAAGTAATATATAATGACTAATGGCTTATAGAAAATAAATCAGGTAAACCTTCTTTTCTTACGCAAAAGAACATGAGAGTGAAACTGAAAACAGTATGGCAATTCAATCCCTTAGGTAGAGAACTTACTGCTGCAAAAAATCTTTGCGGCAAAGATTTTGTTGGGACTTTTTTTTAAGCTGGATATGACTCTATGGATAATGAGATCTTTTTGCAATAGCATTAGCATCTCTGACGAGGAAATACAAGAATATATACCACAGGACATAAACTAACCACTAAAATGTCAAATGTTAGGAGAGAATTTCCTGATGAAGAAGTTGCTCCTAAATTGTCCATGACTTTGTTTCTTGCCTGTCCCTTTAGAATATAAACAGTTGGCCACTTTCTTGTTTTCTGGACAAAGAGAATTGCTATATTGGGTCAGAGCATGTCTTGCTGGTTCACTGATAGCTGTTATTAAAAAAGCAAGCAGAACCAGATTGAAATGTAGAACCTTAAAGGCACTAAATACCCTAAAGGCACCTATGTTTAGCCAATTATCATATCCACTAAAGAGCTGTTGTTGTTAAATATCAATGGATATGAATGCATTTCTCCAGAGAAAGAGACAGAAACGCCGTTATGAGACTTACACTGTTTTAAATGGAATGGGAGGGATAGGGGACAGGTGTTCTGCACATCAAAAAAAAGCATTTGAAGAGTGTTGCTCTAGGCATAGTTTCGTTTATCAGACTCAGCATAAATGCCCAAGTATGACGGAGAAATGAACCAGAAGAATCAGCTCTGTGCTGCCTGGGGTCTGTTCACAGGGATGTAAGTATTAGCTTGCCTCTTTTTTTAATTAATGCTTTCCCTTTCTACATTACACTGGAGTCTGTGACTGAACCTTATTCCTCAACAGCAGCCTATGGCAATTGACAAAGTCCTCTGGGAAAACAGCCTGCCCAGAAGTGCTGAGTAGAAACCAGGAGAAAAATGCATGGAGAAGAACAGCTTCTACAGAAGGGCAAATTATTTACTAGACTGTTCCTTGAATTTAGCCCCTTCTCCTGACTGTGTATAGCCCACAGGAAGATGATGTGATATATATGAATTGATCTGCCATTCAAATATTGCCCGATGGATGCTTGGTGAGAACATGTTTCAGCCAGGCAGTTGTTTATGAGCTACTGTACCTGAGTGAGGTTCATTCCTGAAGCACCTCAGTCAGTCATTAAAACCATGTGGTGGCATTTTTGCTCCTTGACTGGCTCACCTATAAAACTGAGACAAGAAGGGCTCCTGGAAGGTCGACAGACAACAAGAAAACAGCACTAAGGCTTTCATTCTCTTAAGAACGGGCTGAGAAGAACAAAAAAGACACACCAGGAAAGCAAGAAAAAACAAAGGCCAGGCACAGGTCATTTGAAATCTTGTCTTGCTCCCTTCTGTAACAGGATCACACCCAACTGGAGTTCTGCCATACGGCATTAAGTGCCTCTCCACGATTTACATGCTTTTGGGATGCTGCCTGCTCACTATTCCTACATGCTCTGATGAACGGCAATTTGTTTCATGTTTTTGACATCTAAAGTACCATTCATATTGGAGGGTATGTCCACTGAGAGCAGCACAGGGAGTCACACATAAGCGCTGTCTGTGCTCCAAACTGGCAGAGCACAAGCCACTGCCAGTCTGGAAGCTATTTAACCTAAGGTCAGATTGGATGCAACTAACAACTGCCTGCACTGAACCACAGAGATGTATCCTGACAGGTGACATGAAGGGAACCATTCACAACTCTAACCTATTGTTTGGGCAGAACCAGCCAGCCGCTCTTGTGTCTGAAATGGCCTGAAACAAGGTTCAAAAGAAAAAAGATAAATGGATGACTGCTGACGAGTCCTATACTTTTTCCAGACAACATCAGTTCATAGTTAGGATCATTCTGCATTATATTCCTTTCTCTTCCTGTTCTTAGTCTTGGTGATGGAAGGGAGTGGGAATGCAACTGTCTTTGCAGAAGACTTCCTGATCTCCAATTGCTCTGAACTTTTACTTTAGAGATTCTTCATCATGCAAGAGATGAAAAATAGAATCTCTCATTCATGAAGACCTAGTTTTCTGTCTTGTACCTCCCAGAAAGTGTCCTTAGCTCATGTAGCCCACAGATGTTCCAGTGAAGAGATGTCCCTCTTGTCCTAGTTAGGAGCTCACTTTGTCTTAACTCTCCCTTTGAACAAGCTCAGAACACAATTCTAAGAAGAAACACAGGATATTTGCTGAATTCACGCACTTGCATAGTGTGAAAGCAGGTTATTGGTGATTATTAAAGATCAGGCAGACTATTACTTGCGCTTTGACACCAGAACCCCAAAAAGGGACTGTCTTTCACATACGCCGTTCTCCCCACCATGAGGCAAGTTAAATCTGCACTAGTATCTCCATCACAAAGCAGCTCAAGACATCCTATATTTGCTTTCTTGTTTAAAGTGTAAGTTAGGATTGCAAAGCTCAACCAGTTTTAAAGTCAGACCTAAATATGTGTCAGTTTGGATTGTGTACTCTGTTTTAGAAGGATTGCTTTGGTATCCATGGAACTTTTGAAGCAATAATGAAGTGAAAGTTTCACACAAAAATATCAAACTATTCTAATTCTAAATTAGATACAAATTGTGAGAGATTTTCATCTCTCTTATCTCTACCACCCATCTTCATAGCTTCAAAGCCAGTAATATCTGAAGAGTCAGAGAGAAATTAATTTTGGGTTAATATAACCTGTGTTCTTACAAAGATTACAATTATCTACCAAATGTTGTGTTCAAGTTCAGATTCCAGCTTTCTTACAGGAAATCTTACAGCTTTCTTACTTAATATTTTATATCTGATATATTTATAAATATAAAATCATATACGTGATTCACAGCATGATGTTTGGTCTTCCCTGCCTTTCTCCCCCTCCTTCCCAGCAAACAGAGATGAACTATTTGGCTCCCAATCTGAATTTCAGTTCTGGGTGTTCATGTACTGGGTATTGGCATTGACCCCATTCTTACTTCCTATAGTAGTATCTACAGTTTGCACCCTCTTGCCATTTCAACCTCACAATCCTTCTGCTCTTCTGCTTTCTATCCCCACCTGGTACATTTGTGTGTACAGGAAGAATGTTAGCTGAAACCTAAGAACTGCATTGAAATAGGAGTATTGCAAATTCCCCAAATTCCAACAAAGCAGTTAGAACTACAGCAAAAACTGGGCCTGAGCTTGATTCTGTTGAAATCAAAGACAAAGTTCTTAAAGGAGGAGGAGGACAGAGAGAAGGAAGGGGGTCCAGCACAAAACAAACAAACAAACAACAACAAAAAAAAAAACCGTTAAAATACTCTAGCTTTTAAGACCTGATTTACATATCAACTGGACCATAAAACTGGACCAGCGTCACTCTGAAAACTGTAACTTTCACCTAGCACTTTAACATTTAAGTTTGTGACATCTATTACACCTGGACCTAGCTAAAAGACATTGACATTTCTTGAGGGAACAAGCACCAAGGTAATGAACTGGGTAGCTGTTGAGTGAGCATCTACATTTTGCACAGAGGATTGTGACTTTTGCCCTCAGGTATTCTCTCAATGAATCAATGTTACATGTTAGCTGTAGCCCTCTGAATGCATCCATGTTCATTTGGTTGAACAATGGTAATTTCATATTATCTATTTATGGAGTTATTTTTAATTTCCAGGAGATTTATGGTTGCATATTACCTTCTATCACAGAAAATAGCTCAGTAAACCACCAAGAGCTGGAAGTGAGTCAGCTATTTTTTACTTCCATAACTAACAGCATGGTTCTTTTCATTTTTCAAATAAAGTTAATGGATGTAGCTTTTCCACTGCCACTTTTATAAACAATTTGGTTTAGGAGATGCTAAGGATTACTTGCAAAATACCATTTAGGGAAAGAAAGTATAATTTTTATACAATGCAGTGTTTATTTCTGTTGAATGACAGACATGGTGTTTAAGATATTGCTTTTCTGTCAAAAATTAAGCACTTGGATATACTCTACACTTATTCACTCACTTGGTGGTAGTCATTACTTAAGTATCTCCTGTCCAATCTCTGTATACAGGGTTGTAGGCCTTGGAACCGGCAGAGATGCCTGC
Organism: Chauna torquata; assembly: GCA_013399475.1. Classification (NCBI taxonomy): domain Eukaryota; kingdom Metazoa; phylum Chordata; class Aves; order Anseriformes; family Anhimidae; genus Chauna; species Chauna torquata. The sequence goes on from VXAL01017617.1 coordinate 603,748, forward strand.
TATCATTTGCTGAGAAATAATAGCAGCTCTTGGTTCACTCCTCTGCTAGGGCAACTTAAATATCATATTGATGTGGTTTTTATACATAAATAATCAGCCTTCTTTCCCTTGATTGCACCTTCCCAATTGAATCACTGTCAGTTTTGTTTTACGTCTTGTTCATTTAGCTTTGCAATTACATGTGTACATGCATCCACCTCTATTAAAAGATATTTTATAAACACATAATTACTAGTAGGGGAGTCATAAATGTCCATTGGGCTTTTATAAATTATCTATAAAGTTTCACCTGCCAAAGTCTGTTGTATTATACTCAAGAAAGCGTCAGTCCAGTGTAAATAAAGAGGTGTTTTATTGCTCTTATTGTTGATTAAACCACTGGTAGCTAGGGTGGAAGGGATATTTATGAAAAGGCTGTTGTTTAAAAAGAAAGCACAGTCACATATCTGATAAACTGCACCTTTTCCACAATACTCAGGTAAGTCCTCAGTTAACCACATAAAATGCTGAAGAGAAAGAGAAATGGGGATAGAAGAGCAAGCAGGGTGGAATGGGAGAGAAGGCTGGGTTGGCTGTGTTATTAGGGAAAAAAGGAGCAAGCAGTGGAGAGCATGAGGAGCAAGGAATAGGTAGACCACCCAAGCATGTGTATGTTTGCATGGATGCTGAGATTCAGCTTGTTTTCTTTTGCTCTTAATAGTTAATTCACAAGGTAACCACATGAAAATATAGGACTTTCTTCTGAGGCATAATCTTTTACTAAGAAGACAAATCAAGCCCCTGAGTATTTAGTCATTTAACAAAATATCATGATTTCCATGGGTTGTTTCGAGGATAGTACAACATTTCGGCCATTTGAAATCAGATCAAGTTGCATTTTAGTTTACAAGCTGTCAGTCCAGATCCATATTCTTTTTAATAACAATAAAAAACATGTTCGGTTTGTCTGGCTTTTACTTTTTATTTTCGTTGTGTCATAAAGACTCAATTTAGACTAGGTTTTGGATGTTTTCCCTCCCCTTAAGCACTTCTACAAGAAAAAAATGGTTTAGATTTAACAACAACAACATGTTAATATATGCAGTTTGCCTGCTGTCCATACAACAGCTTTAATGCATAACTGCAGAGGTTCTCTAAGACACAAACTTAAAAATCAGAAACTATATGGCACCCCAGATCCTCATCTGGTTTAAATTAGCATCCAAAGAGTATGCTGATTCATACGAATTCAGGTTTTTCTCTCTCCCATTCTGCACGTTAGACTCTGAAAGAATATTTCAAAATAAAAGATCTGAAATTCCTTTGCTCCATCATTTACCTGCTAGCTAGTTAAGTATTGATCAAGTATGCAGAGAAATAGACTGAAAAGTGGGAGTGAACTTTAATAGGTGAGAGTATTGGAACAGAAAGTAAATCCCATAAAAATCTAATGATCTCTAATACTGGAGGCTATCACATCTCATGGTTGATACCTAACAATTTTGCTAATACAGGGCACCAAAGGGAGGGCATGAGGCAGCATACTACTTGGTGGCCTGGAGAGGGTGAAAGCAGTAGTAGAAAAGGAAAAAGCTCATAATGGAGGAAATTTCCATTGTGGTTAGCTTTGCTGGAGGAGGGTTATGGAAATAGCAAATATGGAACCTTGGTCCAGAGCTTATAACTTTAGGAGGGACAATATTCCAAACAAAAGTAAATGCAGAGGTTATCTGTTTTTTCTAGGGAACTCTTCTGTGCTCAGAGCAAACCAACTGGGAAATGGGATTTTGCTGTAAACAGCTGTTCTCAGTGTCTGCATTTCAGTCACTCTCCTCTTGGGACTACAATACATTCGTATGCCAGCTGCAAAAATCAACTGGTATTACAACGTGCTTCAGTATATTTGCAAAATGGAAACAAATACTGCAAAATACATACTTTAAGGTCCCTGTACCAACCCAAATACCAGAGCACACATACCAGAGAAGGATAGCAAGAGCACAGGATCTTGCAGTGAAAACTGTTATTAGGGAAGTAAAGCAGAGGATCATGGCTAAGCAGCAAACAGGCATTTGTCAACAACAGGAAGGATTGCCTTTGTCTCCAAAACATCTAGTCCTAGCTAAGGCTGAGCTAGGAGGAGCAAAAAATTTCGACATTACCATCACTCCACCATCCATCCCTATCGTTTATACCTGCTAAAAGGAAGTTCGTAGAAAGTTGTAATGTTCATTAGAAAACATGCCTCTCAAACATCTACAAATTCTAGCCCCAAGTATGCACAAGCATGCTGAATGCATAGTTGTCTGTTTTAATGCTGTAGAAGATCAAATTTTCTAGGTAAAAGAAAACAACTTTAGCAGCAGGTGGCTGAAACATAGCCTTCAGAAAGCTGTTAAGAACCATTTCTGTCTGGGAAATAAAACATGGTTGCAAGCTATGTTATTTGCACTTATTGATTCAGTGAAGGAAGTCACCTTATGTTTAATTTAAATTGTAGTCCTGGCTTGGACAGGCTTAGAACAATTGAGGTTTACAAATCCATTTGCTTCAGTGACTCTCATGTTCGTTGTTCACACTGTTCCCTATACTCTTTTTAGATTAGCTCTCTTCTTACTGATGGAGGCAAGAACTGAAAGAGAAGTGGCACGCAGGGGAAGGAGAAAGGTACTGGCACCCACTGGGGAGGACCACATATGGTGGCAGCACGTATGGCTATGGATCTGTGGCAGATCAGGCAGCCACTATCTCCAAAGGCTTGAGAAGTAGCACCATCCTTCTTAACCACCCAGCTCCACTTAATACTACACTCAGTATCACAAACCAAATCAATGAGCTCATTGCAGGATGTATTACATCTCAATAAATATTTCTTTTTGACTCATTGGTAAAACATTTAAACCAAACCAAACAAAAACAAATAAAACTTACATTCTTAAGCTTCTTTCCCGCTTCCTCATATTTTCTTTTTAAGGAAAATCACAAGTCCTAGACAGTCAGAAGAAAATGCATCCCTCAGACAGACAGCTGTTCCTTTTACAGTTTGGTGAGTCCATTTGTTAGGTGATCAGCTTTCCATTACCTGAGTGGTGACGTTTTTGCCAGTTACTGACATCTGTCAAATGTGTCCACTAATGATTCCTTGGAATGGGTTAATTTCACGGAAAAAGGTCATTCTGAGAAAGCTACAACATTAATTTGCTAATCTGGTTGGGTCAAGAGCCCTTGGAAACAAGGGGCCTGCTTTGTCATTACTAGAGAAATGCAATTCCATGTCAAGGTTTCAGATGTATTTTTGTTCTGAGAAAGAAATACGTTGGAAATAAAACAACACCACACTAGGTATCCCCTATATATATTTGTATTTAAATATGAATGCAAAATCCCATCCATAGGTTCCTGCAGAAATTTGCGTCAAAACCTACATTCTTCCCAAACACCCTTCCTTTGCTAAAACCAGCTGGATCTCTTCCAGCTTACCACAAGACTTTGTACAGAGAGGGATTTGAATGGTTCTAGTCATGCTTTAGTTTGTTTTATTTTCTCACCTTTCCTTCCTCGCATTAGTTAATGGAGGAAAGAAACAACATGGATTACAAACAGGCAGGGCCTTCCCCCTCACCAGGTCCTAGGTAGCACACAAACACTATGCTGGACAGAGGATCTCTGCTCTGCCCCCAGAACAGGGCAGCAGGTGCTCTCGTTTTCAGGATCAACACAAAAACTCATGACAAACTTCCAGTTTCTTCATACATTTGCTGGTATCTCCCTCACCAACATTTTAGGGGAGTAAGTGACTAACGGCACACCTTCATGACAATGTCAGCTAAAATAAACAGTGTGCTACCACTTGATGTTTTGCCAGCCTCCCTTGGGAATGTGGTGTTGGAAGTTATATGGTAAAAAGGCAGGCTCAGCGGTTCACACAAAGGCACAAAACACTTCAAAACCAAACCCAGCACAGTGTTCCAGGGTTTTAACGCTGACAAAAGAATATGGAGTCAAAGACTGGAGACCAAGATAAAAAGCGCGCTGAGATTTCACTCCGCAAAACAAAAATATTTAAGGTACTCTGAAAAATGCACTAGATAATGGCAATGGTGCGGCTATGTAGCAATAACAAACTATGGCGAGCACTTCTGCTCAGCCTTTCGCCCTCCACACAGGTGTTGGGATTGAAGAGACAATGCAATTAAAGACCATGCATTTAAACTCATATGGGGAACAAGGCAGTTTTCATCTGTTCATTCAGCTGCACGCACATACGTACGCATGCACACACACACGTGATGCAGCTCACGAGCAGCCCCCTTCTCCCCTGCCGTCCCGCTGGTGGTGCGCTCTGCCCAGGCCGGCGACAGCTCGTGCTGAGCTCTCGATATTAACAAACTGTTCTGCTAAGCGGCAGCCGCCTCGATCTCAGCAGCAGGGTTAGTACTTAGCCTTCCCTGCAAGTGCTGTATGATCTTGGATATCTGCCAGGGAAGGCGATGCTGCTATCAGTTACACAGCCCTCTCCACGCATGGCATTTCCAACAACAGCGCAATGCAGAGCAGAGACACTGGGGTGTGAGTGTGGGGGACTCGGAACAGAGCAGGGATGTAGGTGTCACACTAGAGGCACCAGGATAAAACATCGGGTTTTGTCATACCGTCTTTTACACAGAACGGGTCACACTAGCACCATGGAGCAGTGAAGAAGGTTGTATATGTCACTGCCACAGATATGCCAAACCACAGATACACTGCTGGGCACAGAAAAGGACTGGCTGGGGCTACAGGCTCCCTTTGCTTTTTTAAGGCCTCTTGAGCCCCCTAGAGAACCATGGAGACTCCGAGATCTCACAAGACACCATGAGGCGCAAAGTTGCTCCGCCATGGATCTTGCTTGCACGCTGTGCTCAGCTCCCATACCTGAAAGCTCTGTGGACTACAACAAATGGTCGACGTTGTCTGGGGCAGGCTGTGCTATACTCCAGGCCTGGAATATTGATCAGCAGATCCAGCCACAAGAACTTGGAACCAGGCACAGAAGGTCACCTAAAGTGGGGCCCCTGAAAACTCCATAAAAATAATCATTTTGGAGATAGTCCACTGATAAAAAGCAATTGGGCATCTGATCAATTCTAAATTATGAAGTGGGTAATAGTAACAGTGCTTTAATTAGGGCTTTTTCACTCTTCATGTAGTTATTCTGTATAAAGTACGTTTTATTCATGATTAGCTATGATGTTTTAAGACGTATGCTACCCAGATGATTCATACATCTTACTACACCTGCAAAGGCAAAGATTTTGTGCCTTTTATGCTGGCAAACAGAATCAAACAATGTGGAGAGAAGTGCTAAGGCTACATGGCTACAATTTTCAGAAGTAATTTTTGGATGTCACTGATGAAGCCTTGTCAAGAGTCACTTAGTTCAGTTTTGAAAAAGCTACTTAGGCACTCTTTATCCAAATATATTGTAAGTCTGATTTTCCATCTACTCAAGCAAAACCAGTCAGAATTTTACAGATTAAATAGGCAAACAAAACAAAACATACAAACAAACAAAAAATACACAACAAAAATACTGGAACACATTGCAAGATGAAGATCATGGGAATCTTAATCCCAACCAAATACCAGCATATGTTCCACTCAACCTATGCTCCTAGGTGCAAGTAAAGAATAAACTGTTCAAAGATATGGACAAAACATCAGGAAAACAATCTTTCTAACTATGTATATTATATTCTGTTGGCATCCTCAGAAATCTTTCCTTCGACCTTGAGTTGGAAGGAAAATGCAGGATGGACTAAGACACTAAGTGTCTTAAAGATTATTTCAACAAAGAATACAATGTAAAAGTATAACAGGAATATCTCAGTAGAACTGCTTTTAAGTTGGACTGATTTTGTGCTACAGCGGTTTGAAGGGTCTAATAAACCTATTCTTGGGATGGCTAACTGATAAGCCACTAGCACTGCAAAGCCTCAAGGCAAAATTAGCTCCCAGTTTAAATGAACCCAGAGAAGTCCAGAGTCTTTAGAGAAAACAGCAGGCACTATTAGAGCTCTAATTCTTCAAGAAGTCTAGTAAAGCTGTTCCAATATATATATATTTTTTTTACAGAAAGTTCTGTTATACGTAGCATGGGTAGGTATATATTCAAGACAATATTTCTGTAATGCAATTTGACTAGCCTTCACCAATGGATGATCAAAGCATCATGGTGTAAATTCCATGTCCTCCCCACCTGAATGGATGCTGTACTAGCATGAGGCTCTGCAATGTGTCTAGAACTGATGTAAGAAAGCCTAATAATAGTTTAACCTACCTAGACTCCAGCTAAGGTTATGATCAAAGGTAAAATTCCTATTGGCTGAGATTCTAGATTGTGAGTGGTGTGAAGAGGGAAATTATGCATGATTGAGAAGTCAAAATCAGTAGGAATATCAAATATTCCCAATTTTACTTCAGAGTAGAACAAACGGTAAGATCAGATAGCCACTAACCAGGTGCCATGACTAGGAGGAAAACACTGCAGCAAGTCTTTATTTGTCAAAGAAAAAGAGTGAAAAATCAGGCGGATTTGGTTTTGGCTTGACAGCAGGCTGAAAACTGAGCTCACACTGGAAGTACAATTCAAAATTTAGCTCTAGCTGAAATGTTACCAGAATAACAACAGAAATGCTTAAAAAAATAAATGGGCTGTAATAAAACTCCAAGACCACACAGTGGAACACTCAAGTGAGGAGAGGAGACTCTCCAAGGCCTCTCCTGTGCTTGCACACAGCTCAGAATAGGTGTGAGCTCAGATTCAAGTCTGTATCCAAGGGAACTGCTCATGGGTTGTTCAACTGCAAGCTTTTCTCTTATTCTTAAGGAGGCTGTTTGCATGGTCTTGAAGCAATGCAACATCAGATGGCTGACAAACAATTTCTTACACAAGCACAAGGGACTACGACCTCTGAATAGTACTTCAAAACTTAAGACTAGCAGCAACCACTTGGGTCTTTTATAAGCATACCATTGTGGTATGGCTTCTCTGATCTTCAGTTTTTTTCCTTAGGAAAGCAGCAGATGGCTGAAGGAAAATAATTATTAAAGAAGCTTCCTTGTGCTACTCGTGCTGTAAAAACAAGCTAGTCTGTATTTAGACAGTGGTCATAACATAAGTCGGAGGTATACAGAAGTGCAGTTATCCAGGTTAAAAAAAAGAGTTTTATCGAAATCCTATGTCTGTTCTACACCACACACACACACACGCACACAAATAATGCAGCAAGAAAACAAAAAGTTAATTTCAGAAAATGCAAAAGAGTACTTGATTAAGCTAAATTTCTGACACTTTCTTCATTCACTTGGATGCAAGTATTAGGATACCATCTCCTCTCAGGCATCACATGTACTTTTGTATTTAGGAAATAAAAAGATCTCACAGATCACACAAGAGAAGATGTGAACAGCTGCCCATTTTTCTTCCTGGAGAGTAACAGCTTCTTATTAGCTGTGCATGAATTCTCAAAGCAAACTAGTTTCTTCCCATTTCTCCAAGGACAAAGGAGCCCCTGTTTCAGCTGTGGCCCAAGTACTAGGGTAGTTAAATGGCAAACTTAAGCTTGTCGTACTCACACAAACTTAAAAGAACAGCACTGTTGGTTTGTTCACTTCACCACTGAATGGAAAAGAGAAGATGAATCTATTGTACATTCTCAAAAATCAATTTTAACTGTTAAAATTGCCCAAATTAAAACCAATCTCCTTCCTATTCCCTTCAGTAAGGGTAATTTCCATAAGAAATGTCAGCTTTCAAAATTCAGCAAGTTCCCTTATTTAAAACACCCTCTTTTTATTACAGAGTATATTTTCCTTCCCAGTTTTCTTCAGCTTACAAAGAAATGACTGTTTTCTAAGCTCAAACACTAGAAACAAAGTATTTATGTTCAGGCAGAGGTGAATAATGAAGTTTCAGTCAAGAAGGTGTATATTTCAGAAAAGTTGCAAGTAATTGAAAACCAGAGGCTAGGAAATTGTCATTCAGAGCTAATGACAGCAGTCACTATTGTTTTGTTTTTGCAGGTCTTGCCTTAAAGAACACCTGTGTTTCCTTATCAAGAGTTTCTGTACTTACATATTCTTCCTAGAACTGGCCAGAGCCATCCACATGTTTTACATGACAGGATTTTCCTTTCCCTTCTCAGGCTTTCTGATTTGTGTGATTACAGGCCTAAAGATAACTTCTCTCTTTCAGAAGCAGGTTAATCCATTTGCAAATAAGGTATGCCCTCGGTGCAGGGCCATGCGAGGTGGCTCAGTATGGAGCTGTCTTAAGTCCAACAGGATATATCAAATCACATGCAATCCAGTGCAAGCAAGGCTATACTGTTTCCACAGTACATTGCTTTTAAGTTACTCCGGGTAAGCCAGTTACCTCACCAATCTTCTATTATTCCAGTTTGCAGAAAATGTACTGTAAAAACTGTATGTTTTTAAAATAAACAGACTATATACTTAAGTAATTATCATGCACCACTCCATTGTGGTAAATAACAAGATTTCACATTTTATTTTACTAATCACAGAATCAAGGATTTAAGTGCCCTTGTCAGAGCACACAATGAAGCTGAGTGAAAATACATGCAGTTTTATTTGTAAAAACATAAATCAGAATGCTTTTGCTCAAAAAGTTCTGCCACAAACACATGACAACATGCCAGGCACGACAATTCATTTTCTTGTACCTTAGTTTCCATTCATCTTCAGTAAAAAGTTAATGGCATGTGACTGCCTGATAGATACCACGGCACTTCTTTCCCATACAGTAAGAAGATAATGCTTAACACTGGAGCTTACAGAATCATCACGAAGGAGTTCTAGTGCTTTGCCTCTTGCCCGCTCTCTTGGTAGGGAATGCAGAGCCCAGGACGCACCTTCAAATGAACCTCCTATTTCCGAAATTGTTTTGTAAGTAAGGGCGGTTCAGAGTCATTCAGCAGATGAAGGAAATGTACAGGTTTGATGTTCTGTTCTCAAGTAAAGTGAGTATCTACTTCCCTTAACAGCCCTAATCTTAAAGAAGAGGTAAATGAGAACTTAAGAATTGGGTACCTTTAAATACCTTGAAGAGCTTTTCAGGGTCCAGTCTGGAAACATTTACTTGTCCTAAGCCACTAGTCTGTCCAAGTAGCAGTGTTCACAAAATGATAACGTTTGACTTAGCTTGATTTCCTTACTTTCTTACATTTTGTAGAGAGCAGGATACCATGGTTAATTACATACATAACCATGGCATTTTTTATCAAAGAGTACACTTAAGGC
>VXAL01017617.1:621567-641474 GCA_013399475.1 Chauna torquata
ACTTTTCTTCGCTTACACATTACTATTGATTTTTTTTTCTTTTTAATTATATCTGTCAATAAAGATGTCTAGGAAAAATATCCCAAGGAACACCACCAAAATTTAGATGAGATACATTTACGTCAGGCCAATTTTATTTACAAAAATAAGAAAAAATAAAAATCACTCACATTTGTCCCACTGAATCTGACTAGGAATTTTTTACAGTCCTTATGTAAGTACTGAAGAAGGTGAGAGACAGGATCTTAACATTGGTCCCATCCTTCTAACACAAGAGATCTGGATTTTTATTTTCACTAATTATTACATGGGCAGAGGAAAAAGAGGCAAAGTTGGAATTTTACTTTATAAATATATTCACAAGGCAACAATCATATGGTAGTCTATTGCTAAAGGCATTAGCTTACATTGTATTTCATTGCCTAAACAGCTAGAAATTGAGATGAGACTTCCCATAGGATTAAAAGTATGTGTTGAATTTATCCATATTTAAGTTACCAGCAAGGCAGATAAAAGTTTGCAATGCCACGAGACAATAAAGGAAAAAAGAAAATCAGAGAAAGGTCATTGGAGGCCAGCAAGCGAGAGACTAAAGACAGCTTGCAGAACAAGAAGTTCATTTAAACACAGTAATTTGAAAACAGGCACAACAGGAGACGATCTATATTATCTTTTATTTGCTGAATCTTTTTGCTTTTACTACTGCCAATTCCACCCCTGCAGTTCAGACCTGGCAGCTAAATCTCTGTTGCTTTCCAGCAGCTTTCAGAAAACAGATAAGGAACAAGCTAGCAAAGAAATAGGCTAAAGTACTCTCTCTTTCTCTCTCACTCTGTGTTCAAGTACAGTGAGTGAATCTTTCTTTACAGCATCATCTAGAGGCTTGGGAACTCTTGACAGCAGAAATCTTACACTGACCTAGAAACGTCTGAGTCTATGACTGCTATAAACTTTGTGTTAATAGTTTTCTAAGTTATTATGTACTTTTCAGCAGTATCATGTATATCTTGGCAAAATAATGAGACTTAGTCAGTTCATCCTCAGGCCCCCAAAGGTGATAATGTCTTGATATGTGAGACTCCAGGGTGGTTTGGCTTCTGCAGAGAGAAAAAGGAGGAGAGACCTCTAGCTATTATCTAGATGGCACAATCTCTGCAGAGGAAAACCCATCATGTTTACAAGAGAAATTATACACAAGATGATTTAGAAAAAAAATTTAGAAAAAAAACATATGGACTATTTTGTTGCCATGCATTTGGTGACAGACTTTTATTTTTCATAAATTTCTACTAAGCCCAAATGTTCTCAACCTACTTTGAATTTCCTCACATCCTTTTTACAGACAGCTGCAGCATTCTGCGTGGACTGCAAAACCAATCTTTTTAAGCTATCAGTGCCTGCATTTGGATCCAGTTATTTTTGTACTTTGTTGACTCTGCTTTAGGGTCTTAAAAGTAAATCAGCAATTCATTCTGCACATCTTTACACCTTAGAAAATAGTTGAAATGCTATAATGAGGAGACAGAATTGGAGAGCGTGTACTGTGTTATACGTATTGTGTGATCACTGACTTCAATGGGAATGCTCTGCATTGTCCTTGCCTTATACAAAACTAAACTTTGAGCTTGCGTCCTGCTGTCTATCATGGTGCAACACTGCAAAGCAAAACCTTTCTTAGAGCTCTGGAAGCTGCCTGTTCCTTTCTCCCCCATTGGTAAGTTATAATCTGTTACTGAAACTACTGAACTTTACAGTCCTCCCAAGTCAAAGTCCAAAATGAGATCCACCTTCAGTCCTCTCATCAGTGTTTCTTGATGGTGCCTCACAGTTGAAGTTCTCTAATTTCAAGAACCCCAGTCTCAGACTTTGGCTGGTGAATGGGCATGACCCCTGACTGCTTCTTGTTCTTCAAGAATTTCCTCCTATGTCTGATACTTTCCTTACCAGTAACGATATGCCTGTGGCTTTTTATTCAAATGCTACCCTTTCTTTTTCAGGTAGTTTTATCCAACCATCAAAATAAAGTGTACAGACAGATTTTCAGCTCCAGTGATTGAAGAGACCCAGACCTCCATCTGTCTCCTTGGTTTCTACAGCACAAAGAAAAAGAAGGGTTTCTAGAGTGCCTTTGCAATCACTGCTTACAACCTCACCATCCTTGAGAAGGAATTCTCAGACCTCCTCATTCCCAAGCACACTTCTGTATGTGCATTCATCCTGAAACACAACCCATTTTCCAGCTTTACTACTGTTGCTAGGTATGTTTATATGGCCTACCCTGCTAACTTACTGATTATTTCAGTAGAACAGTGGGATAGGACTGATTCTGTGACCTACAGATCTGATCAGTTATGCCTGCCAGAGGAGACCTGGAACTAGAGAAGATGAATCATTCCTCACAAACAGTCTAATTCAGTAAGACAAAAAATTACTCTGGAACACAAAGCTCAAGCTGTTCTCTCAAACAGGAGAGGCTGGACAAGAAATATCTGCTATCTGGCCCACTTAAAAAAAAAAAAAAAAAAGTCCGAAAAGCCTGTCTGCCTACCCTAAAAGGCACAAACAGTACAGCTCTTTTAATCAAAGCATGCAAAAATTTCTTCATACTCCAGGTGTCAAATCATGAACTCATTAATAACAAAACTTCCAGCAGCTGTAATGAGAGTGAACTTCTTTTTCCCCAGCACTTCTGGAACAGGCATGCAATCAACTTCAAAACAAACTTAATTCAAAGACTAATTCTGAAAGCATATTGATACAAAGGGACCAATGCAAACACCTACTGAAGTCTGCAGGAGTCTTTCAACTGCATAATTTTTAAAGACCATGACTTGATGTAAATTCAGGCTTTAGTCTTAATTTAGGACAAACTTCAGGAAACAATGGAAGAATGACTTATGTTGTAGCTGTAGAGACCTACGACCTGAATGAGACCTAACATGGCCATAATCTGCCCGTCAATACAATCATAGTCCAAACAAAATTGATGACGATATTGGTATCAGACTGGGGGAAAAATAATGTAAGATTGTACAAGTATAACCAAGGCTTTACAAAAATTAATTTCATTAAGCAATGTTGAAATTTAAAAGGCTGATTTCACTCAAATCATTGGAATTTACAAACAGAAGACTCAAAACATTTTATATATTTGTTATGATAGAAAGTGGAAACTAAAACAGTACTGCTTGCAAAAGAAGGTTTGCAAAGCTCATACTGTAAACATCCACTGGGCTGATGTATATTGGTCAGTTACTTCACTTTTTCATTGAGAAGGAATAAGTAAAGATGTCAATAATAGGCACTTATCGAACCATTTCACATTTTCTTGTGCTATAAATTTCTCAATTAAATCAGCAAATTTTTGCTGCATTGTGACGGCTATAAATCTTGGAAAAGCATTTTGTGAATGGGTCAATGCATTAGCTCTGCAAGCTCAATTAGCTACGCTACCTCCAAGCTGTGAAAATCTACAATAAAAATAAAACAGCTCTAGCCCATTAGATTAAAAGTGACTATAAATATTAAGTGTTGTAAATGGATCCAACTTTTGGATATATCATCTAATTTTTGAAGCCTCATTTAAGACTTAATATTTAAAAGACATTGTCTTATTTTCTTTTTACAGAGAACTAAAACCTCATGAGAAAGCTTTTAAAAAATGAACTGAGGAAGTACCTATTAGCAATAAAATACAGTTTTGTTCAAACTCTATTTGCATTTGTTTCATTGTGTTTTTCTAAAAGTTATTTGCTTTGAAAAACAGTCAGACTTGGACATTAACAGATATGATTTCAGAAACCAAAAGTAGCACTTTGAATGGGATGCTTATAAATCAAACTTACAACCGAGTAAGTTTTAACCAGACAATTTTGATTAATAAATAACCTTTTTCAAACTCACGCTTCAAATCTGAATACAAGGCATTACGGCAAAATAAGACAAAAGATGGAAAAAAAATTGTTTCCTTCCCATTCCCATGCCCGCAGTGATTCCACAGCCCCGGGACCTGTTGCCTTCATGGAAACCTGTTACAGAAGCAGTGACATTTCTTAACAAACCAGAACCAGGAACATAAAGGTCAGCGTAAGTATATTTATCCATGTGTAAATTAGAGGAGAAACTTGGGTACCTTTTGTATGAAGCCCAACTCTGTTTAAAGAGGTAATTAATGAAGTCCTCAGTACGTAGTGCTAGTAGTTACCGGTGGGCAGAGGTGCAAGATGACGTCCATACAAATCTGAAAGCACTGCTTCATGCTGCATGACAGTGCAACGCAAACCAGCTTTGATATCCCTTCCAACCCACTCATATGGGAGCTCTGTGCCTGCTTTGAAACTGCCCTTCACCAGTTTCACAGGTTTGTAAGTATGGCATATCTATTTGTCTAAATCCTTGTATCATGCCCATCACTGCGGTAGCCAAACATATTTCCCTGCTATGGTGAGCTGTTCTGTGGCACCTGAGGTTCTAATTCATCTGTTTCATCTAATTCATCTATTAACAAACTGAGTTATATTTAAACAGCTCTGCCTCAAAGCTTCAAAACTTGTATGTACATCCATTTAAGTCGTGTTACTGAGAAGAAGCTGGCAAAGATTTTGTTACCCTTTCTGTTCTTCCCTCCTGATTAATAGTGACAGTTGAAAATAAGTGGCAGAAGGCCAAACAATCAAAGGGTACAGCAATAACAGTTCTGTTTCCCTGCAATTCACAAATTATTTCATTATCCTCTGACATTGCAATCAGGGTGCAAATCCAATATTATACCAGCTGCCTGGGTTACAGACATTCAGGTAGGTTTGATCTGATTGAGTAATACCCACTCTCCAAAAACTTCTTCTAATTCTTAGACAGATCACTGGTAAATTTGATATTTTTTCTTCAAAGACCATGTCAATGTGCTTGACTGCAAAGAAATCATTCCTGTATAAGCACTGCAGTCTGCTCAGTTTGAAAGATCTGAATGCTTGTGTTTTGCATCCGTTAAAAAATGGGATGTATTTTTCTACCTACTTTATAAGCTGATTGTCAATGTACTTCAGAAAAGACAAGTGGAAAAATATATTTCATGATGTTTTTTAAATCATCTTCTTATGGGTTTGCAGAGATTGACAGCTCTGCAGAAGAAAGAAAGATTCTTCATTTGAAATTAAATAGAATAACTTGGAATATCTGAAATTGTCAGGAGGCTTTTTGAAAAGATGTCCTTATGCATGTAACTGCAAGTCCATCTGTTGTTTTAATTTCTCTCTCTAATAATTCCCTGGAGTTTCACTTGGTTTGAATGTTAGAATAAATAGAAAGGAATCAAACAATGCATTCTTTAAACAAAATTTATCCAAAAATACAGTTCTGTGCATTAACTCTTGCCTGTGCCAGCTTCATTTCAAATTTCACTGTTTTCATTAACATTTACTGGTCTCCTATTTAAAGCAAATGTATTCAATGCAACAGTTGCTCTGCCTTAAACAGAACTTCATACAGTTTAGAACTTAAAAATAATTGAAGTATGCAGCATAGTTAAAACAAATTAGCTGTATTAACCACATCATCTATTTGTACTTCTGGATATTCTTCGATTGTCAAATGTTCACTAAACATGTATTTCAAGTTTCCAAATAGTAAGGAACAAGAATGATGCGTTACTAGTTCTGAAAAAAAAATGTTTAAAAGCAATTCATTTACCTGATTTCAAATAATTCTTTCTATTTGGATAAACAGACAGTAACACACCGCATATTAACCATTTTGCTAGCATTGATGCATGATTCATCTTGAACTAGTGAAATGTGAAACGATACATCTTTTTCAAAGTCTTAGAGAATACTAGCTAGCTCTACTTCAGTGCTATAAACATGCAGAATTCAAGTCAATTCTGTCCTGATTTAGGGGAAAGAACCATCGTCTCCAATTACATTTCAATAGCAATTAAATGCCAAGTATAAACTGATTATTTACATTACATAAACTGTTTATCTGCAATTACAAAAATCAGCCTACAGCATAAAAGTCTAAAGGGGCGGTCTGTGAAATCCTCAGGTTTTCCCTCAAGCCTAAATCCTGCAATTTGTGTGTATAAATTGGATGTTTCAGGCCCTAGCCAAAGGCTGCTCCTTTGAATTGATAGAAATCTATTGGAACCAATTTGTTCACAATCATTATATGTGCAAATTTTATCTCAATCTGAGTATCATCTCACTCTGATAATACTGACATTTGGAGTAAATATACTGGAATTGGTCCCTAAAATTGTCTACTAAAACAAAGTTGGCCTATTTTTTCAATATATTAAGGTCACTTGTTTCTGTAACAGACTAGAAAAATCCTACAGAATCCAACAAAGGAGATATTGTTCTGACTTAAAAATCATATGGTATTTACTAAACACTTAAAGGTCTGCCATAAAATCTTAAAATGGCTAAAAAATAATAAAACATAGTGACAAAAGACCCTTATTTACATTTTTAAAGCCTTTTTTTTAAAGCCCAGCCTAATTTCTGAGCAAGCAATGTTGCTGACTTGCATTTGCTCCCCTTTTTTTTATCCAGTGTCCAGATAAGTTAATGGTGATTCTCACATCACATTTAGAGGAATTTGCATTGGCCTCTCAGAGTCCTCTGCATGTGCCTGTTTGTTTTCACCTCAACGTGGACACCATGGAAAGAGGACATTCACTGAGAAACTCAAAGCATTTAACAGATTATCAGGAGCCTGTGCTATGATTGCCCCCTTCAGGGTCAAACCTTCACCTTGTGTAAACTGGCACAATTTTGGTTTAACCAACAGATAAAAAGATTGGAGGACAGAGAAAGGAGGAGACAAAAAATAATCCTCTGACTTGAGGGTCTATAAAATCTTTGTTCCCTAACCCACACAGAAATGGAATAGTTGTTAAGTTTGTTCTATATACAGCAGAGGACAGACATAAATTTACTGTATGCTAAAGAGCATTTCCTCCTCCAGGTTATCCTTTCAGTTTCATGAACTCCATGAGCTGAGAAGTTGCCTCTCCCTCACTTCTGTGGAGGCCAACAGGTTCTCCAGTCTCCACCTGTGCTTGCTAAAGAGCTCACCTGTCTGTCTCCCCCCACAATATTCATAGCAGGCTAGCAAGTCCCACTAAAATCTTCATTCAGCAGGTAAAAGCCATGACCTGTTATCTTTAACTGTTTTACTTATCTTTTAACCTTTAACTTATCTTTAACTAGCTTGGAATTCCCTGACCCGAAGGGGCCAGCAAGACAGCTCAGTTGGCACATGAGCGGTGCTGGCAATGTCTCGCAGGACTAAGCATAGAAAGGTCACAGAAGCTGGACATGGCCCCATGGACAACAGCTTGATGGTGCAGATGTTTGCAAGGTGCATCCTAAGGAGTATCTTAGAATAAAATGCAAGCTAGCTGGAGATTGTTATTTTTGCATTATCTGTTTTTCCAAAACTCATTCAGCAACGCATATAGTCATGTCTGATTTTTGACTCCTTTCTACCGAAGCCTTTCTTATTCAATGCCATTATGACTAAACCACATCATTTCATATTGTTTTTGCAGTATGCTGACAACCTAAGCACCTCATTTTTCAAAGGCATCACTCATAAATGCATTAATTTTTCCATCTCATATCACCATATTCCACTGACTCTGCTTAAATCATCAGCTAATCACTGGATAACACCTCTTCCCCAATCTCTATCAAGTAAAACTGTTATAAAAAAGGTGAACAGTGAAGTATGTCAAAATGGCAGGCAGTCCACCTTGGCATACTTATTCCAGTGGAGATGTCTGAGTGAAGTCAAGCTAGATTTCTGCTCTGAAAAGCACAAGCACTGTAGTTTCTGCCAAAGGACGTCAAAAACTGCATGCTGATGTTCAAAGACAAGATTTCTTTCCTTCCATTCCCACCAGTCCTTGGTTACCTGTGGACCTGCTCCATTTGCAGATATCAAAGGAACAAAGTTTTTTAAATGTCACCTGAAGTAAAATGCTATATACCACTGGGTGCATAAACACATACAGAAGCATCAACAGTTAGCTGCCTGAGAGAGATAATAATGGTTCCCAAAGACAAAAGGATGCTATTTGTGATTGTCACCAACATGACTGCTTTAGGTTGCCAGAGAAAATAAAATAGGTTTCACTCCTTCCTGAGGCTAATATGGATGTGGGAGATGACAAAGCTGAAACAGTGAGGGAAGAACCATGCTTCTTCCATCATAAAGGGCCACTCAACAGCAGCCAGCATGAAGTTTCACAGAACTAGATCACCTCCTCAAGAAAGCATGGGTTGCTCCTGCCAGAGGAAAATAATCAGGGAATCCATGAGGGGAAGGCTGAATTTAAGTTCTACTGTTTCCCTGCTTCCCTTTGAAGCTGCGTGCTTATTTGGTGCCTCTTATGGGCTGCTGTGACTAATGCTATGGTCAAGTATGCAAAGTTCTTCGAAGGCCTAAAACCAGCATGGATCCTGTTAAAAACACATACACCCCCTCCCCCTCTGGTAGGATATCTAGGTGCGTGCTACATTCTGTGCATCCCTAAGGCAAATGAACACTCAGATTTTAATAGCGGCAACAAATTAATTTTAAAAATCACTGAAGTGCCCTTGGCTGGGGGGAGCCCAGCCTAATCATTAGCACTCATTGCCACAGGGAGGGCTCAGGACTCTAATTCCCCAATACTTCTGTATGAAGTCTTTCATGAAACATAAACCCTAACCAAAAGCAAGACAAATCTTTAAGTCACTTAAATATTCTCCCAGAGATACAACATCCCTGCAGCAAGAAATATCCCTTCGTTGTTAGTTATGCCTCTACTACAAAAACACCCTCTGAATAAGCAGTAAGTGGCAGACTATTCTGACAGAAGAGACAAAAGGTTCCTATACATAGGCGCTACCAAGTAAAAAACTTCAGCATGGTGCACGGACATTAAACACCACCTAATTCCCCCACAGAAACATTTCTCTTTTGTTTCATTGGTTTCATTCATTAGGAATGTTTTGCCAGGCTTTCATGTTCTTTTGGGACAAATTCCAGGACTCTCACTGTCAGCTGCTGTGCTGATGGGGACCCAGTGGACTAGGAAGTTATGCTGCATCATGCACAGAGAGTACGTAAAGGGAGTTTAGGATCCAAGTAAACTTTGCAAATACCATCATTGCGTTTAAATTGCATGCTTGGCGAATTCAGCTCTTTTTGTTAGATCTAATCTAAAGAGGATTTTTTTTCTCTCCCTCCTGAAGGATTCATTTGCCCCTGCTGCCTATTACTCATCAAAAGTCATCACTTTATATCTGTGACATCCTGATAGGCTGTTGCTGTGGAAAGGATTATGAAGCTGAAAACAAGCAAGCTGATTTGCATTAAGAAGTGAGTTTCAAAGTGTGCAACTTTTGTTCACAGAAAGTCTTAGGACACATTTGATCAGGCAAAGATAATGTCACAGGAGAAAAAGAAAAGATGTATTTGAGAGACCTTTTGCTTTTTTTTACATAGTGCGATTATTAGTATCACAGAGCAAATTGTAAAATCAAATTATTAAAACCACTGTTTTCAAATACTCCTTTCCTGGAGTTCTCCAGTTTATCTTTCCCTTTTAGAGAGCTCTGAAATAACAAATTCCCACTGGCCAAATCTTCAACTGGTGTGGCTCAGCATAGCTCCATTAACTTCAGGGTAGCTGTATCACTGTATCAGCAAAGGATCTGAACCTCTGCTTCAGATCAGAAATAACTTAGCATAATAAGAAAAGGAGCCTCTCTGCAAAAAGGATGATTTGAGGAAAATCGGTGTTAAGCGTACTAAGTGTATCTCAGTATAGCTAAAAAATCTACTGCTGCATGGCATTTACAGCATGCCAGACATCAACTGTCAATTGATTGGAGCAGGAGATAAAAGTCTGCTTATAATCAGACCTACCAATGGTCACACACCTTGATTTAGGATGAAAGCATCCTCTTACCTCCCCACTCCCTTTCACACAATATACAGCACTTCAGATGTGACGCTTAGCCATAGAATATTCTGCCAGGGTTAGTGAACAAGTTATTGCACCCTAACAGGAATTGCATCGGCATACACTGCTCCTTTCCTTTTTGTACTTTTCTTAGGCGAGGAAGGAAAGAAAGCCTAGTTAACTCTGGAGCCTACATGGGTACTTGGATTTCTATTCTCTGACCTACCATAGTTTTATTCCTCCGAGACTCAGGCCCAGAATACCCAAAGATGCCTCTAGAAGTCAAAAGGACAAAGCCTGAGGTGGGCTCCTCTACCTCTAAAGTTAACACAGCTTGTCTACAAGATGATGCTGGATAACTGACTTGGTATTAAAAGTGGTACTTATATAGATGTGCAGCTGCACCCTGCTACACTTTCGATTGATCACTGTTTACACCACGATGAAGGCTGGTGTCCAATGGCACAGGCTGCTGTCTTAGCTAGATCCTCTACCTCGGCAAATGTCGCCTCCTAGTTAGTTCAGGAAGGACAAAGTCCAGGAAGGTGCAGGTGGCTCTGTTAATCTGCATTTTCTGGCAGCTGCCACTCTGAGGCTTCAGGAGGAGTCTGCAGAGTTTTTTAATTCAGCCTTAGTTTTTGTTGTGACTTTAGCTCCTGCAGCAGTGCAGTAATCAACTCTACCACTTAATTATTCTTCACAGAACACTAGAAAGTGATGAATTTTAAAACTCGGTGGCTTAATTATTTTATTTTCTCCTGCTTTTTCTTTCTTTTTTTCATTATCTTTGTTCATTAAAACTAATATTCCTTGATGATAATATTAAAGCACGACACAACATTAATTTTACAGCAGTTTCCCTATGAATATAATAAATTAGCTCATAATAGACCCAGAACATTTTCATTTTAAATAGCATATTACAACACATCTTACTGAATTCATCATTATATTACTGTTAATCAGTTAACAAAGTAGTGTTGAATTTGCTTGTTAAACTTAAATAATAACTTTTAACTATACTGTTAACCTTATCTTATCACGTCCTATAACCTTTAACCTTGCATTGTTCCAACATTTTGGGGGGATCCTCCTAGAATGCTTGCGCTGCCAGGTCAGTGGCTTTATTTCTTCAGGAGGTGTTAATCTATGCTATAAAGTATGGAGGAGGCAAACAGTATTGCTCAGAGATTGTAGAGCTGTTTCAATGAACTGAATATTTGGTGTATTCATTAAATATTGGAAATCTGTATATTCTGGCCTCTAGATTCTGACATTGGATTCAAAGGCACAGTCAAGCAAATCAAATGAACATTACACCCAAGGGCAAAGGGATTGAAACTCAAAGGAGAAGAAAGACCCCATAACCCGTCACGCTAAACCAGAACAAAGTACACATCTGATGACTGTTCCTCACTGCGAGACTCGCACTGACTCCTCCACTGACTCTGCTGAGTCCTACCCCTCCCGAGAGGTAGAAAGCAGAGCATCACTTGTCTCCAGTGTTTAAGTGTGGCAGGGTGTCACATGGTTGCATGGTGTCTACTGGCATGTGTAAGCTGCATTAGAAAAGAGGGATCTTAAGAAGCCTAAAATCAGTGGCTGTTTTTCACCTGCTTTGTACCGTTCCAGAGGAGCACAGTCTTCTGTGCGGTCACCTGACAGGTGACCATCCTTTCAAAGGATACGCTGAATTTTGAAGCCATTAATAAAGAAAACAGCCTGTTCACATAAGTAAGGATTTGCAGTAGGACAAAAGACACATGCAGCATTAAGTAAATGTTTTTTAATATGATAAATATTTTATCCTCTCTGCAAGCCTCTCCTAGTTCTGAAAACTAACTATCATGCAACATGACACAGTGAAAAGGAAAAAATCCCTCCAAGATTAAATGAGGTAGTAAAGGGAAACAGGGTAGGAAAGGAAGCCAAGCCTTTGGTGGTATTTTTTTCCTTCTCCATCTTGCCTACAAATTTCTGCTACAAGTATCACAAGAATGGCAGACAAAGATCTAAAATAAAATGCCAAATGCTTATTAGATCTGCGAATCACCTGCTTAATGCTTCTACCTATCTTGACAAAGCAAAAAAATTCAACCTCCACTATTCAAGGTCTTAATTCTTCAACTACCTGCAACAGCAATGCTGCTATTGCATGCCCCACCCTAGGAGTGATATTCTAAGTCCCATCTCCTATGAAAATCAATTAAAGTATGGATTTGATTTGCTGTTTTTTAGACTCTCTCATCTATGTAAGACAGAGGAATAGATAAACACAAGTTAAAAGTTGGACTGCTTCCTGAATATCTTTTGCTATGCTTTATTTACAAGTGTTTTGACATCATTTTGCCTGTTTAGTCCCTGCAACAAGTTGGAATATTTGCCTAAATATTATAATTTAGCTACATTTCACTTACAAGTTTTCCAACAGGAATTTGGTGCTATTTTTCTATTTAGTCCTTGCATCAAGTGTTAAGATCATCAGCGGTTCTGAAATGCTGCAAAGTTACTTTTCTCCAGCCTGCACCAATACTGTAGCTCTCTGTGTGTGCAGTTAAGTTTCAGACTACACCCGCTTCTCAACTACTTGGTTTAGGCTGGCACAGCTGCAAAAGTTGCAAACTGTTTTGGTTTTGTGCTGGCTGGTGTTGGCCACAATATGTGTGTGTAGGAAAATAGGTGGGAACAACATTAAAAAAAAATGGATCAGCTGAAACATCTAAAAATCCTTTCTTCCCATCCTTTAAAACTCAGGTTAGTTTTCCAATGAGAAATCAAAACATTTTCTATTAAAAAATAGTTGAAAGGTGTAGTCTCCCAAAACATTTTACTTCTTCTTTGGGCTGAATCTAGTTGTTGAATTTGATCTGTGCTCATGGAGTTTTGATTACCTTGAAACAGCATTTTGCATAAATAAAAACCTATCATTCCTGAGTGCAATTTTATAAAGCTGTACAAATAAGTTCCAAGTTGATGGTCTTTTAGAAAAGAAATGAGTAGCGAACAGGGCCCAGAAAAAATTTTTACCTTTTTATACAGCTTTTGTGAAACCTATACAAGAATGTTGCAAATACCTCTGGCATCCTCATTTCTTAAAAGTTGTTGACAAATTGAAGAACTTGTGAAAAGAAGCCAGACAAATTAGTTTAGGTTTGGAGAAAGTGCGTTACATTGAGAAACAAAGATCTCTATCTGTTTAGCTTGTCAGAAAGAAGATTGAAAGGTAGTTTGATTACAGTGTACAAATAAATAAGGAAAAATACTGGGTTGCACAAAGCTGTTTAATCTGGCAGGAAAAGGCAAAACTGAAGTTATGAGCTAGAACTTAAAAATGAATTGAAATAAAAAGAAATGAAAAATAATGAGAGAAAAAAAAGATGACCTGAAATCTCCACCTCTTTTTTTAACTCATTATCAAAAATGAATGCTTTCAGAAGACTACCTTTAGCTAAGACAAACTTTATCTATTTTAATGAATAGTTTAAAAAAAATAAACTCCAACATGTCACCAGCGTCAACATTAGGGCAACTGATTGAAAGTTAAGGCCAGTAGTACTCAGGAAATCAGACTGGGAGAAAATATGCTGGTTCCCAACTAATGAAGTATTTCTTACTAATAAAGCAGAAAGCAAGACCAGACTGAAATGCCACAGAGGGCATTAGCCTGGGCTTTGTTCCAGCATGGCAGAGGTAGTGACAGGGATGGCGAAGGCAGAGGAAAGGCTTACGAAGTGTTGGGCTGTAGCTTGCTCCAGGATCCTTGGTCTGAGAGTCTCTCGGCCTCAATCGCTACAGAAGACAGGCCAAAATACTGCTAATTTGTGAAGACAGTGCGTAATAGCTTTGGTTGTAATAAAAATGTTTCATAATGACAACATTGAGCATTTAGAATGAATTTCATCAGCATCTCTGTGGACACTTCAAGGTTAAGTGCATCAAGGAACAGCACTTAAATTGCTAAGTCATCAGAAAAAATTACTGTTGGCTTCCTTTCCTCCAGGAATATCAGCTATCCTAAGTGAAGGCCTCTCCAGCTGATTGCAGACACCACCAGTGAGTAAATATATAAATAGATAATAGCCATTCATAAACACTTTTCTTCTCATTTATCCTCTTCCCTTTGCCCCCTCCAAACCTGACAACCAAAAATCATCAACAACAGCCACATGTTATGCTATGTTTAAGTGTCTGTGCAGCTTGCTCTCAGAGAACATCAGGCCAGGCAGATTAGAGATCACAGATACTTTAAAGGGCTGGAGGCAGGCCCTAAACTGAAATACCAAGACAAACAGGATCGTTTTGCAAAGTACACCAAGACAATAGAGATTCAAAGATCCCACACGTGTCTGGCTGCATATAGGCCAGAGGAAGTGGAGACATTGAAGGCTGCTGATTTCTTCACTTCAATCTTTGTCACAGAACTTGGCAGAAAAAAGTTTTAAAACTAACCTAACTAAAAAAAAGGCAATGAGTTTTAACTTTTATATACACACACATACACAAATTCATAAGAACCTGACCACTGCTCCAGTCTCAGGGCGTTCAAATTCTTTAGTAATGACTGTATGCATAAGACGACTCATTTTTGTGGCCACACAGCTGAGTCTGACAAACAAAGTAAGGAAAGCATAGACAACATTGAGGGATCTCTCTCCTCTTCCCTGCTTACACCCCTTCACAGGGCCTCTCAGGATTTACAGAGGTAAAAGCTACCAAAGCAAGTAAGAATGTCAGATTTTCATACATTAGATGAATGATGCCTATTGAAAAGGGTCCATTTGGCCCTGACATATAGATGAGGTAAAAGAAATGTAATAACCAAAGTGGTATATAATGGAACTTTCTGATTCTTGAACGTGTTTGTTCATGACCTCTCAATATCACTTTTGTGTTAGCCTTACCTAACACTTGAAAAATGGAACACAACTGCAAAAATCATAAAAAGGACTTCTCTCTCTCTCTCCCAACAAAGCATAGGAGAGGTGCTGTAGGAAAACCCTTAACTGAAGGTACTGAAATATATGCAAATAAACAAAAATGACTGTGAGGACATGGGATAACTCTAGAACTAGTTTACTAGCATTCAAAACAATTTGTTTTTTAATTAGTAGTTTAATAGAAAGGAAGATTGTTGATATTCTTCAGACCCCATACCTTTTAGTAAAAATTGATGATGTGTGTATCTACCACCATTATGGAAATTCTCATTCCATCATTAACAAGATTTTTTAAATTATTTTTACTATCAGGTGGAATTGGTTCCCCATCTGCCCCCAAAAGGAAGAACTTTTCTAACAGTAAATAGGTTGTTACATTTCATTTCTACTAAAAAAAATGAATTTTTGTTCTTCCTCAGGATTAGAGAAAAGCTTTGAAAATAATATACATACATAAATGATATATATTACACAAAACATATCTAAAATATAAATATACTCTTTTTACGTACACTATGTGTATACAACATCTTTACTAGTGAAGAAGAAACTGCTCATTACTATTTTGTTTTATTTTCAGGCCCTTCAGTGTGCTAAATACATCATAGGCTGCTGAGGCCACCGTAACTTTAGCTAAGTACCATCCCAGTTTTAGAGAAGAACTTAAGCATGTGCCTAACTACTTTCACAGAATTTCATGAAGCAGTGTGACACCTCTGTACTTATAGAAACATGTTAATTTACTGTATCTGAAGATCTGGCCCATTGCCTTTAGATTCTCCTTCATTCACCTGTAGCAAGTATAAACATGTCTTGTTTTAATTTTCTTGATTGAACTGATTGCTTAGTATGCCTTGTTTGATTAAATGTATATCAGAGATATCAAGTATCTGAATAGCATAGTTTTTGTAGACAACTCAGATCTATACCTACATCTGTAGTCTTTTTCATTCCTCCCACTTAGTCCTTGACAGAAGTCTTGTGTTTGATGAAGAGCTGTTGGAACTACTGTTCCCATTGAAACAGAAACAGCAAAGAGTCTTCAAAGGATGACAACACAAGAGCAACAAAGGAAACCTTTTTTTTTCAAAAGGCAGTATATTTCCATGTTGAAGCCCAAGGATCTGTAACTGTATTTTCATTTCTTACTGGCAGATATACAAAACCTTACTATTTTACTGGAGTTTTTTTAAATGTAAATTCAACAGAAACTTTTCATTTTGCAGGCAGAAAAGAAACCTTTGCTTTTCAGTTACCTTTTGGAAGAACTTGATTTTGATAACTTCACCTTGTTATTTTCCCGCAGGTTTCAGGTAGACTATTTTTCAGTTGCTGCTTGATTTATCTAAGATATGACAATTTTGTTTCTGGACAGTGTTACTGAAAAAAGGATTTTAGAGAGGATTTGGATTAGTCCCAGTTTTTGTACAGCTATCCCAATTCTGGCAGTTCCATCTCATAGACACTTAAATTACACTGCCAGGACATTAAAGAAAAAACAAAAATATTGTATTCCTTTTACAATGCACACATACTATCCATTGTCTATAACCACTTCCACAGGAACAAGAAAGTACATTTCTGCCACATGGGGTTTATGACTGACAGAGAAGTTGTTTTTATGACACATCCAATACTTCCCATAACTCCTGGATCTGAAAATTCATAGAGAGGGAGACTTGCTTTTCACTAAGGACTCTGATACTGCTGCATTCACTTCCAGTGAAATTGGGAATTAGTTATGAAAAAGAAGATTCTCTGAAGATAAAATCACCTGAATTTGCACTATCTTTAAACCCGATAGCATGCCTTTAAGATGCCCATTTCTTCGCTCTTGCACTGTTGCAGAATCAGCTCACAGATGTGAGATAAAGGAACCTACAGAAATGCTTCCATATATGTGCTACAGACTTCTGTACACCACTTGCAACACCTCTCTGTCCACAGGACTTCAAATCTGAAGCTTACGTAACAAATACTAAAAATAGTCTGAAAAGAACATACTAATGTTTTAACCCCATCATCATTTTTTACAATTTAGCAATGAGGTCAGTTCACAAGACTCAAAGATTTCCTGATAAGATCTAGGTATTTTTCAGATTTTTCAAATCATATTTTTTATTTTTCCAGCAGGAAATTGTACAAATCATCTATGGTTCCTAAAAATGACAAAAAAAAATTAGCAGGGCTTAATAAACTTTATGCATGACTTACTATTGACACTGTCTAAAGGAAAACAAATATTGTAATCAGTTCTCCTTAGTAAAGCATCTCTAAGTTAGTGTTGCATGAAATAAGACTTGCTCGTATTGTAATAGATAGAGCTGTAGAAAATATTCCCTTAAACTCAAGAACAAATTACCTCTAACTCAAAAAGTTTCAGCCTCTCAGGTTTTCCAAAAATACTACAGATTTGGCACTGAATTTTGCATATCAAAAAAATTCGAAGTTGTAATTTAACTTTTTATTTGCTTTCCATTTGATGATGTGGGGAAGCTGGAATGCAAGCAAAGCAGTGATTTCTCCTGAGTTGATCTTCAGCTCTGTTTGCATACAACAAATCGGAGTACATGAGACAAACCTCTCAGGACATGAATCCAATTTACCTCTTATGTTCTGCATCACTGTAATTACTCAAATGATGAAAGTTATACACAAGTTTAAGCACTTAACTGAATCAGAGCTTTAATGCTTTAAAATACTAGGATCCAATCAGGCAGCACTAGTATGGTCATGATCAAGGGAGGAAGCTATTTTTCTGGTCCACTGTTTTCTTCCCACATACCTGGGTAACATCTCAATCAGGTGGCTCTGCCTGATAAACTTAGAAAAGTAGAGCAGCACCATGAATCCAGTTTATCAGGATTTGTGGGGCCTTTGCTAAAAATTAAATTAAAAACAATTCAACTTCAATAAAAATATCTCAGTTGTCTTTAGATCAATCTCCTTGATAAGAGAAATTAAGAAAGACAAAAAAATACAGAAAAAATAGCCAGTCTTCTGAAATTATGAGTAAGTTCTCAATAAATACAGGATCACCTTTCATAACATAATAGCCTACAAAAGCCCACAACATTGTATTAAATGTATTCCTTATGCCTCTGGTAGTTGAAGTAACATTTGCTATAGCTATCATTGACAAAATAAAACTGGTAAGTATGTGGTTTTTCATATTTGAGGTGGTTGTTGGTATTTTTCACCTAAAATGTGTTCTCCTCTGGAAAACA
This sequence comes from Chauna torquata, assembly GCA_013399475.1. NCBI lineage: Eukaryota > Metazoa > Chordata > Aves > Anseriformes > Anhimidae > Chauna > Chauna torquata. The sequence continues at coordinate 639,687 of VXAL01017617.1, forward strand.
AGGAAAAAAATTCTGTGTATAAGCCTAATAGATAGGTGGGCAGAGAGACTCCATCCATAAAAATTCCTCTTAGCAGGAAAAATGCTCTCTAAACAAACAAACAATAACTCAGTACTAGCAGATGACATAACAAGGGACAACAGACATAAATTGCAGCTTGGAAGTTTCAGATTGGACAAAAGCAGAAACTATCTCACCATGACAGCAGTAAGTACTGGAACAGGTTGTCCTAGAAGACACAGATTTTTTGGCTTTCTCATGTAATTAAATGATGACCTATGGAATATATTGTTGATCCCTGGGAGGCTGGGTGAGATATGGGAAGACTGGATGAGGGAAATTATAGTAACTATCCCTAAAAAGCAAAAAAAAGGAAGAAAGGGTGAATCAAATTTGATTTCAATTCCCATTTAAATAATCAAACAAATTCAATATTAAAAAACACCTGAATGAAACAAACAAACAAAAAACAAAACAGGGAAATGAATGGCAGACTGTAAATATATCATAAATAAATTAGACCAAACCAAATTTTCCTTCTCTGACAGAGAAACAGACGTTGCAGATTGGTACATCTTAGCTTTAGTAAGGATTTACCTCAAATGACATTTTTCTCGGCCAACACAGGAGGTATTAAAATATCTAGAGAAATATGCCAAAGCTGCAAAGTTGGCTAGAAAAATCATTCTCAAAGTAGTTATCAATAACAATGTTAAAATTGAGGGCATCATTACATGTCAATTCACAGGACCCTTTCTTAGGTATTGTATCAGTCTATACTTTTAATAATAGCTTGATGTCTGAATATAGTGTATGCTTATTAAATATTATTCACGGCATCTGACTGGGAAGGACACAGTGTACAGGGTAGAGTCCACAATTCAAAAAGATCCTGGCAAATCAGATGTAAGATTTTGAGGGTAAAGGGAGATTACAGTTCAACAGGAGCAAGTGAAAATCTATTTTAACAGAATTATAACAAGATTATTACAACAGAATTATAATTATCACAAAGTTCCTTCCCGTCAACAATGTCATGCTATTGCAACACTGTGTAAAGACCACACGTACTGGGAGGTATTAATAGACATACAGGCTGCAAGACACAGAATAAAGCACATCAGTCTTACCCAACCTCAANAAAAAAAGGCGCTGGGGTGAAGGAGTGCTTAAATAATACTGTTAAAATACATAAAAAGCTATTGTTCTCTTCATCTTCCTTACAGTATGCTCCCCACGTTCATGATCATTAGAAGAGGAAATAACAGACTTGAAGTGATTCTTGGGATTTTCAGATTAGGCTGCAGAGAAAACCGTAAAGGTAAGGATGGTGAAGTACAAGAGGCTGCCTGCAGAAGATATGGAGTTTCCATAGGAAATGTTAGGAAAGATTTTAGGGCAAAACAGACAAGCATCCCTTAGGACAGACACAGATGTAACTGATTCTGCCTTCGAGTAAGAGGAAGAATTTAATGACTTCTACAGGTCCTTTCCAGTAATCTGATGACACAAGCAATCAAATGCACTTCAAAAGGCACCCAAGGAATAGACATAAAAACTGGAATTTTCAAGAAAGAGTCTGAGAAAACTGGCTGTGGCAAGTGCAAGGTTGCCTTCAATGTCGTGGTAACCAGGTTATATTTGGATGCTCATAGGGAGGAACAGTTAAGCATTCACCATTCAGGCAGAAGGAATTAAACTTACAGAGAAATACACTGGACAAAAAATGGAGGAGAAAAGAAAATAAGTGTATTGAGATAGAAAGAAATTGTCCAATACAGGGTTAAA
>VXAL01017617.1:645926-666621 GCA_013399475.1 Chauna torquata
GCAAGTCATTTAAAAATTCAAAAAAAAAAAATCCAAAACAAAAAAAGAGATAAGAAAGGACAGCCCTCCTCCCTTGTTGGCCATGAAAAATACTACAGTGGCCTCAAAGATGAATAAACAAACAAATTGAATGCCCGATCTCTTACATGAAATATCTAAACATAACAAACATCAGTGAAATAGCATGGTTACCTCAAGACCAAAGACCTCTGAAACAATGTAGATTTATATTTTGGGCTCAAATCAACTCTATCTCAAAATGAAAGCAGCCCTTAGATCATTATTTGAACTCTTTCAAGATAACCTTACCTGAAAAAGCTGTCTAAATGAATCATATGAGTCTAAATGGTCATATAAAATTCATTTTCCATAGACACAGCTGTTTCTGATAGTGAGAGCTCAGATCTATACCGGTCTCCTTCATTCAGGTTCATCCCTGAACAACACAATTTACTGAAGTCTCTTAACACAGCATGAACATGCTTGTTTCATAGCTTGTTCACAGAGTTAGTAACCTAATCTTAGACTATTTTGCTATTAAGAACCGTCTATCTGTGTGGCACTTTAATGATCTGTTTTCCTATCCTACGTTTAGAAGGTGTAATTTTTCATCATGCTGGGGTTTCCTTTTTTTTTTTTTTTTTCCACTCCCCCTAACAATAATCCACACTCTTTTCTATAGGCAGAAAAATGAAAAAGACAACATATTCAATGTAATCCCCTTAGAATTCCAGTCTTCATACTTGGGGACAAAAAGAAAAGATACAGCACTCATTTTCAGACACCAAGAACAGAGTCACAGGTCACCTAAATGCTTATAGATTAAACAAGGTTAAAAGGAAGCATGAACTGAAAAACTGCTCATCGGAAAAGACAGTGGGGTCAGGCGCCAGTCGTAATAAATATTCTGACTTACAATTTGTGGAGTCTTTGCTAGTGCACGGGTAGTTGCAAACGTTTGGTTTCATTCTGATGTTTAATATGAATCCCACCCCTCCAGCCCATCAGCTGTACTCTCACAGTAGTTCTCATATCAGAGTGTAACACAGACTCTGCATCCTTTGGGCAAAGCAAAGTTCTCTCAGCTGTGAATTTGTGACTTCACATGACCATCAAGGGGAAAGACTGCTGTGTTCTCATTTCCTCAAAGCATTAGTCACTTGCAAATTCAGCGCATTACAAAAGGACCCCCCTAAGGCACAACTTTGGTGCATCAGTTGCATGAAAAAAATATTCAGCAAAAGGTACAAAATTGCTGAAGAGTTTAGAGACACATAATAGCCTTGTAAATTTTCAAAATGAATAAGAAATGTTTTTCTGTACCTCCCACACGATGTTTTGTAAATGGATTGTTGAACATCTCTGAATTCTGTGTTTTGCACAAGTTAAATAGAATCCTCCCATGAAAAAGACAGAGACAATCTAGCAACTACAGAAAAAAGTAATAACACTAAAAATCTGCACTAATAATCATATTGATAACTCTAAGAAAAACAGGATAAGAATCAGATTAGGTAATGTCTAGGTTAGATATGAAATTGTCTTCCTATTTTAAGTATTAGAATACCCAGTTAAGTTGTTCCCTATCAAACATAAAAAACAAATTTTTATATAATTCCACATAGCTTATCAATTCTTTTTTTTTTTTTTTTTTNTTTTTTTTTTTTTTTTTTAGGAACAAGTATTTTGGCTTACATATTTGTCGAAGTTTTTTCCTGGCTTTACGAGTCTATCACATTCAAGACTATCAGATGCTGAAAAATTGAAAAATTACTTAGTCTGGTAACATTCTTTGTCTGCCCAACAGATCTCTAGGGGGAGCGACCAATAATTTTTTAAAATATTATTATATTGCAAAACAGAGTGCACGTGGTCAAGCAATACGCTGTGCTTAAACCATAACAGCAGCACACTATACACATACCTCATCACCTGTACCAGTTTTTTTAGTTGGCCCTCAATGATTTTCTCTCAGCTACCCCAATATGGCCAAAAGAATTGAAAAGGAGGCATTTTTCAGAATTTACCATTGTTAGAGGAAATATTCAGAAACTGTGGTAAAAGAGACTCTAAACCTCCAAACAAGATAATAAACTGATTTACACCAAGCTAACTGCAGATCACAGCCTCAGAAACTGCTGTGTGCTAACAGCTGGCAAGTAAATGATTTCTTAATCTCATTTAATCTGTTTCTCTGAGCATTCATCCCCCAGGGCATCAAACTACCTCAGGGAGTACTTATCAATATATTGAGCTACTAATCAAAGCGATTGCCCAGCATTTGAGATGTGTAGCTAACACAGCAATGTTTTGAACATTTAGGAATGAATAACCTTTTGATAAGGTAATAACAGTGACCTTTAAGTACAACCTTCTGTTAAAAATGTTCTCTAAAATTATTTAAGCAGCTTTGACAACGTAACATGCTTAAAATATTCTTTCTCTAACCCACCCATATTTACAGTATTGAAAAAATATCTGCTTATGGCTGCATTTTAATCAAATTAATCTTGAAAATTTATGTTATACATTTGGATGCCATTTGAAAGTGAAACTTCTGGTGAATTTTAAGTTGTCTTTAGATGGCTTTACATCGACTTTATTATCACCATTAAAAATATTAAATTATAGTGAAATACAACAGTATGTTCTTTTCACCTAAATGTTTATCCTATTTTCCAAAAATGTTTACAGGAAAAAATATTTGCAAGATACTCTACTCTACAAAGCACTCTGGGAAGAACAAGAGAGTACTGGTCACATATACTTTAGATGAATACTACTCAGTATATGAAGGACTGAATATCTCAGAGAGAAATAGTTTATAAATGATTTTGAGGCTGCATTCCCAGTTCAAATCTTCATCTTTTCAACTTTATTAACTTTGTGCCTCAAAGATCTGCTCAGAGACCAAGACCCATTGCGCTAGGAAAACATAAGATAAAAAGAAGGCCTCTGCTCCAGAAGAACAGGCCACATGCACTGAGGGGTTTGTTTCGTTTTGTCTGTCTGTTTGTTTTTTTTGGGAGTTGGGGGAACAAGAGCATTTCAGTTCTGCTGGCCCTCCAAGGAGAAAAAGTGCGAGATAGATCAAATACAGAAGACAACACTACTTCCTGATTTCATTCAAATTAATTCTGCATTAAAATACCACTTATAACACACTTTACATTTAAAAAAATCAAAAACACATGAATGAAAATTAAGAAAAAAACATATAAAATGATGATCGCCGTATAGAAGGAAAGATCTTCAAAAGACAATTAAAGCCACTACTGAAAACCTGTCTAAGGACTTTTTTTTGTGTTAGAACTTTAGTTATTCTACAGTCTGTCATTGTGGAGACACACGATGAAGACAATAAGCAGTCTAGTGCATTATAGTTTATTTTTAAGCCCTATGTTTGTAGGAAAAATTATTAACAAAATCTCAAGTTTGACATTTTTCAACATTTACTCAGCTTCACTGATGCCGTCAAATTTATGGTATGTGTGGATGTACCATTCTACTTGTCACAGTTAAGTATTTACTTTGTTTTTTTTTTTTTTTTTGTGAGCATATATTAAAAATATCAACAGTAAAACACAAAGGAAAAAAAGCGCAGAAGAAACAAAAAGCCTTCCCACAGAATATTTGAAATTTCAACCAACAGCAAAACAATATAGACGAAAGAGTAAGACTGTAAATTTTACTCTACTTTTGGGGAAAATCATGGTAGACAGAAAAAAATTGATTTTTTACCTATACGTAATTTAGGAGCAGGCTGTGTACAATTTTCCTCATTATCTTGGCAAGCAAAGCTGTAAGCATACAATTAGTAATATTAACGAGATACTTTTTTTTTTTCTTCAAAAGACTGTCATATTATATTTGCTCAAGAATATATTCAGTAATTTTTTAGTGTTTCAGCAATTATGCAATACAGCATGTTCAGGATTCATGCAAATAAGCGATTACTATCTAGAGAGAACGTTTTTGAAGGTAGTAGACTGTCATCCCTTTTCAAGGACTATAATGATAGTTAAGAGGAAATTACAATTTGAAAAAATGCCACAGTCACATTAAGTATTTGCGTGATTCCAAAATCACAACTGGCTCACACAAGCTGCCCATTTTGTTTTCCGCATGTGATGCTTTTGGTCCCTTAGTCAGTGCTTGATGTGCTGCCCTTTGTGTGCTGTTTACCAGTCCCTTAGACCAGTGTAATGTGGATTCAGAGCATTAACTTTCCTTTAGGGATTCTGCATTGACAACAGTGACTGTACAAATTGCCCAGTAGGGCTGTATCCATGAGGTACTGTGCATCTGTAATTTCTGTTCACTTCACTGGAGCTGGGGGAAGTGCTCAGCAGTCCTATCAATGCTTCAGTGTATTTAAGAGATCTGCCTAATTTTTTGGCTGGTCACAGCTGGGTGTACATTAAAATAACAGGAGTCTCACAGCATCTTGCTGAAACTGTTGAGGATGCTCAGTTTTCACAGTCCGAGTCTCAAATACTCTCTCAGAGTCTCCCAGGATCTGTCTACCTTCATCCAGCACAGAATGGGAACCAAAATATCACCCTGGACACTTTCACATTTTGAGGGCACTGCTGTGTTTTCCAGGTTCCAGGGCGGTAAGCAACTAGTACCAAACTAAACATCTAAACACCACCAAATGGACTTTGGTGGCTGCAACAGCATAGCTACAGCCTGTGGTCAAGATTCTAATCCTGGATAGGTATAAAGTATAAGACACTAAAGTAAATTTTCATCAGTGAAAAATGAATACTTGGGAAATGGAAGGCAACCAATTTCTTTCTCATTACGCGTTCATTTCTTAATTTGCGAGGGATGAGTTTTGTCTTCTTTGTAAAGCCTTGCTGAATGTAACAGGATTTGCACAGGTGTAAATAAGGGCAAGATGTGTCCAATTACTTTAGGTTTTAAAATTTAAAAAGGAATTACGACCAGATTGCTGTGACCCTTCATTTTGCATAACCACCACCAGCTTGTTTAAGACAGTTTTTGTACTTTCATTCTAAGTACTCAACATTGATTTACAGCCAGACAACTAGAAAAGAATCAAATCATTTTCATTCTGAAAGGAGATTCTGGACTCTTTGTAAAGACAAGAAGAGTTAAAGAGATATACATTCCATTTAACATAGCTTACCTTCAAGTTTTCTTAACAGCACATATTCTTTTGTTTAGTTCAGGATGACAATAAAGCCTCAGAAGATGCAGATCAGTTGTGATCAGAAACCCTGCTCCTTCCACACTCCTGGCCTTAGTAAGAATCTCAGATTTCATGGCACTGCCACTGCCTAATGGGAGAACAAAAAAGACAGTTGGATGGAACGACTGGTAAAGGGGACAACAGTGTGGCAATATGACTTTAAAGAGTTGGTATATTTTAAGCAAACATCCCCACCTGAAAACTTTTCTAATCAAGTTCTGAAGCTTTCCAAATATACTTAGCTCTGATTAAAAGGAAAATGTTTTTGGCAAGAATACCAAAACCTTGGTGATTATTTATGGCAATAACCTTTTACAGTACCTTAGAAGCACAAAGCAGCCTAAAATATTCAAAAAGGCAAACAATGCCATGTTAGAAGATCTAATGAGAAAATGCAATACTAGTACAAATTCTATTTCTAGATCTGCCCTTAAAGAACATGCAGCAGCTTAATCACAAAACTTTACACTATCATTAACCTTGTGGACTCTGGAAAACAGAACATCTCACCCCTTCTCCTTTCTTTTGTCATTGAAGGGTTTTAGACTTTCTTCTAAGCTGCTACTAATCCAACAGATTCAATTAATGTCCCTGTCCCTTATTTTATTTTCTATGCCTCAAGCTTCCCCTGTTGTCCTCCTAATCCTCTAGAGTCCACTCACATAGACAGCATCAACTTCACCTACTTCATCCAGCTGGGAAACAATCTGAGAGCTAGAAAAGGTGGAAGGGCCTTTCTTACCCAACCCCCTTGATATCAGGGATCTCACCAGGGGGCCTCAGCTCACATCCCATATTTTCCAGACAGAGCCCTAAATTTCTCAGGAAAGTATTCTGTAAGGGTTGTTCAATTCACAGGTAAACATTGTAAGCAGAGTGGAGAAACCACAGACAGGAGAGAGGCAAGGGGCAGGAACCCAGGCTGGCCATTGCACACCAAGCCATCCCCACTGTGACGCTATGGCATGTTTAAGGACTGCATACAAGGTGGGAGGATGAGAAAGCTGTCCTAGACCGCTTTTTAGCCAGTGGCTCATCTGCTCACCTGTAAAATAGGTAATATGGGTTCAAATCCCTTCAAGCAAAAGAACAACCCAACATTACAGGTGGGATTCCTTCCACCCGCTCTCTCAGTTGTTTAGGATCAGTACTATTGTCAGCAGAGATCTCAGCCAAACTAGCAATGGTCATTGATCTGGTCTAGGGCGCTTTGCCCTCCACGCTATTAATGACTTATCCACTGATGAGAAAAGGATATCAGTAGACTTGCTCTAATACAGTTACTTACACTGTAGACATCCATAGTTATTCTGAAAAATGTGTCTCACTCTCCCACATGTTGATTGAGTTCCTTACCCAGGCAGCCAGCAGGGACAACATGACATTTCTCCTCCCTGCATTTAGTGCAAACAATTCTTCATTTTCTCTAACTTCTTTACAAAGATGCCAAAATAAATAGTTTGTGCTAGTTCCATTGACTCATAACAGCTTGGTAAGAAACTTATTTCAGCTCTTCACAAGGAAATGGTTACTTCTAGACCAAGGCAAATAATCTTGATACTAGGAATCATAAAGTTTGACTGACAAAACAATATTGATGGAGAAACAAATCACTAAACAGCAATATGCCTGTTGGTTAGATTCCTTTCGGTAAAGGATAATACACCTTACCTCTACCACATACCATCATGGAGAAAAAAAGTCTTGCTAAGACTGTTACCATAAAACAGGTAAAGCAGAGTGAATTATTATGAAACAGTAAATTGTACTTGCATCAAAATCATTAGAAAAAAGCTCTATTATTTGGTTTGACGTGCCTGTTTGGGCTACTGTATTGGGTTTATGTGGTAAAGGTTTGGTAGCAGGGGGGCCACAGGGGTGGCTTCTGTGAGAAGATTCCAGAAGCTGCCCCATGTCAGAGAAGAGCCAGCTCCAGCTGGCTCCAAAAGGGACGCACCGCTGGCCAGACCCGAACCAATGAGCGATGTTGTTTGCGCCTCTGGGAGAGCAGATTTAAGAAAGGGAAAAAAACTGCTGGGCAACAGCAGCTGGGAGTGAGAGGAGTGACAACAGCCCTGCAGGCACCAAGGTCAGTGAAGAAGGAGGGGGAGGAGGTGCTCCAGGCACCAGAGCAGAAGTTCCCCTGCGGCCCGTGGTGAGGACCATGGTGGAGCAGGCTGTCCCCCTGCAGCCCATGGGGTACCACATGGAGCAGATCTCCATGCTGCAGCCCGTGGAGGAGCCCACGGTGGAGCAGGTGGATGTGGCCTGAAGGAGGCTGCAGCCCATGGAGAGCCCCCGCAGGAGCAGGCTCCGGGCCGGACCTGTAGCCCGTGGAGAGGAGCCCACGCAGGAGCAGGTGATCCGGTGGGAGCTGCCACCCGTGGGGGACCCGTGCTGGAGCAGTTTGCTCCTGAAGGATGGACCCCGTGGTACGGACCCATATTGGAGCAGCTCTTGAAGAGCTGCAGCCTGTGGGAAGCCCACGCAGGACCCGTTCGGGAAGGACGGCATCCCGTGGGAGGGACCCCACGCTGGAGCAGGGGAACAGAGAGCGACCATGAAGGAGCGGCCGAGATGAAGCGACATGGGCTGACCGCAGCCCCCATTCCCCGTTCCCCTGTGCCGCTCGGGGGGAGGAGGAGGTAGAAGAGGGTGGATGGGGGGAAGGTGTTTTTAGTTTGCTTTTAGTTTCTCACTGCTCTAGTTTGCTAGTTATAGTAATAAATTATATTAATCTCCCTATGTTGAGTCTGTTTTGCCTGTGACGATAATTAGTGAGTAACCTGCTTGTCCTTATCTCAACCCTTAAGCCCTTGTCCGTCACATTTTCTCCCCCTGTTTCTTTGAGGAGGGGGAGTGAGCGAGCAGTTGTGGTGGAGGTCGGCTGTTTAGCTGGGTAAAACCACCACAGCTACTCTCCATTTTGCCTATCTGAGTCTCTCAGTTAATGTCCTCCTACAGTTTCTCTTCTAATTCTTACTCTCAGTCTTGTTTGAACTCCATTCTCCCTTTCTGTTGAATTTGTAGTTAATTATCAGCAGCCACCTGTGACACATCATCCCTTACTGTTTCCCATTTTATCTTCATTTTCCTTCTGTTGTGCCTGCTATTCCTACAGTCTTCTCTATTTCCCTAGATTTCCCAGAACTGTGTATATATTCCCCCCAGTGAACACCTAACTGTGCGCACTCTCAAGAAACAGCAAACTAAGCCATCCATTGAACTCCATCAAGCTTCTGCATCTGCTGCCTTATGAATAATAGGTGTAAATAAGACAGAAGAGCAAAGGCTGGTGATGTTTTCTGAGACCTGGCATGTCCAGCTTTGTCTAAGCTATTATTTCAGGTGTCCCAACAACAAAAATAGCCACAAAACCACAGAAATAAAAGCATGTGCTTTATCCTCCCAATTCATCTTCCAAGTTTCTTCCTTTCTCTGACACCCGTTAATTTCTTTCTTCACATCCCACCACTTTCAAATGCAAACATTACTTGTGGTATCACTTGGCTTCATTCACCTCCTTAATACAGAGCAGCCAAGTAAATGCTGATCCCCAAGGAGAACAGAAGATGTGGTATATGAAGCTAACATCTTCTTCTGTACAATTTGGATCTTCATGTGGCATCAGCTGTAACTAGGGCACCTTTGTATTCTTTATGTGCCTATTTCCTCAAGGTTATAGATTCTGTAAAGCCTGCATCTTCATCTGTGCCTTGAATTGGGTGGCCTGGATTGAACACACTTTAGTATGCACTCCAATAACAGCAGCACCCATTTCTACTATTATTTGAAATTTACAAGTGGTTAGTGTAGTTCTGAATTAAGCAGACAATACAAAAAGCAAGTACTCATCGCTTTTTGTCAAAGGCAGGCAGATAAAAATCTAGCAATGCCTCAAACAGTGATCAGAGAACACAAGTATGAGATGCTTAATGTTTGGGCTTGTTTTCTGAAGAAGGAAAGATTATTCAGAAAGAGTTTAAGAAGAAGAACTGAAGAAATTAGGTTCCCAGACAGGGTGACAATTCATTCTCTTGTGCTTTGTTTGTACTGTTTCATTTGGTTCTTTAAAAGCACTTTCCTGTAATTATACCTAGAGGAAGGATTCAAAAATTTATTACGCATTTAAACTGTGAGGGTAAGGTCAACAATACATCAGGATCTGCAAACAGAACTACAATGAGGATAAAAGAAAATTTGTCAGAAGCCAAGAAAAGCTCCATTGAGGCCACGAGCTTCCATTTGTCATGATTCCCTCCCCATGTCCCCACAGTAACATGTCTCTTCAGGACTTATTTAACAGAATTTGTCCATGTACAGGCTATTCCTGTGTCTGTCTGTCCCTACATACATCTCCCTTACACTCTTTTTCTTCCTCCTGCACCTGTCCGAGATCGCAGTGAGTAATACAGCAAACTCCCAGAGGCTCTGCAAGGGCTTTTACTTTACAGGACTACTGTGGAATGCTTTCTTCTGTAAATGCTGGTGGTTCCCCAGACTGCTGACTCTCCCTGGCTTTTCCTGCCCACCCAATGTGTGCCTACACCTCCTGCTCCATACTCACCAATACCTCTTTTAACAGGGCTAGAAGGAAACAAATACCATCACAGTGGCTCAATACCCTCTCTCTCCACTTTCTTCAAAGGGTGTAAATACTCCACATAGGGAATGCTCCACTAACCTGGGTGTAATATTGACTCCGTGTCATTCTTTAGTTAAGGAAAATCTTGCTTAAATAAATAAATAAAGCCAATCTTTAACTTTTCCATTCTGTTCTGTATAAATTTTGCACTACAGTCTAATTCAGAGTTGCATTGGAAAATAAAGAATTTGTTACCAGCACCTCAACTGAAACATTTTGTGTTCAGAAGGGAGAAACTTGTGGCAACGATGCTCACATTTTGTTTTCAAATTACCTGTTTATTCTGCCTGAAAACAGAAGAAAGAGAAGGAAAGCTGCACAATTGTGGAGACCTAAAGCACCAAATGCACCTCTCCTAACTGTTCAATGAAAAAGGATTACATTCTGTGCAGTTAGATGGGGGAAATCAAGCAGTTGGCACAGCTAGAAATGACAAAATTAATACATACAAATTTCTGATCTCTGCTACTGAAGCTCCTGTAGATAAGCACTGTAATTTATATTGAATTACCTTTAATCCAGCCCTTTCTTTTATTAATGCACTATCCAGAAATTTGTAGGGACATTACTGGAGATATCAAAAACAAATTCGGAAAGAGCACAACAGGAGAAAAGGATTGTATTTATTGCATGTATCTTCAACCAGATAAAAAACAGTTGAAACCTGTGCTGTTGCAGATGCCTCTGTTTGATTTAACAGACTCTCTTGTACCTAGTACAGCAAAGAGCTCAGATCTTCAGCAGGAGGATTGCATGCACACAGAGCGAGTATGCTGATTGACATAACTGCCAAAGAATGGTCTTATTTAATTGAGGTCTTGAAACAAAAAATGATTTAAACCTTCTGGACAGCACTGGCATTGCCTTTTCATATGTGCACCCTGGGCTTGTTCTCTGCACAGCGACATGAAAGGCCCAGGCCTGATTCTCATTATAACCAGCCTAGAAGTTCCGGGCTAGACACCAGCTAGCCTGTCTCACCCTGAGCAGCACTTTGATGGAAGAAATGACTGGAAGAAAACAAAAGCCTTCCAGAGGCAAGGCTTTTACTCTTAAATGCAGCAATTAGAGAGAGTCTGTGTCAAATCAAATTGAGAACAGACGCAAATATCCAGGATTTTGCTCACTTTAGTTATATGAGCTGTTCTTTCAGGGGGCTTAGCCTGGTCCCTGATCTCCAGACCAACTATGGCTTTTTGCTTCTGTACCTCTGCTTCCATATTAACATTTCTTCAGGGCCAGCACAAATGTTTTGTTTTGTCAAAACATACCACGTTCCCTTTAGTACATCTCTATTTGGACAGCAAGCTGCAGCTTAGCTCTCTCTTTTCTCTTTAACAATTCACACAGCACTGCTGGAGATAGCAATAACTGCTGCCATTCTTCAAGACAAAAATAAAAGATTCTACCTATATTTAGTTTAATTAATATTTGAAGTAGAAAAAGCAAAGAGTTGGTTTTCCCGCATCTGATGAGCACTGTGCATGTCTCATAATTTTACAGTAGAGACAGCTTTTATGCCCCATGTGTTCTTCCACTTCCAAGGATTACAGCAGTTTAAACACAACAGGAAGCTTTATAGGGAAAAATAAATAAAATGACTAGCTACCATCAATGCATGGTAATTTATAGTTCCAAACAGCAACCCTAGCTACTGCTAATAGCTGTTAATTTGGAATAGATTACTAAAGTTCACTCTTTTACTTGTGAAGTGTTGTCTTTCAGGGAGTGAGGGGAATCAGAAGGGCTATATTTGATACTATGAGATGCATAAAAGACTGTGTATACTTTTTATTATGCAACTGACGTAGTTGAGCATGCTAAACTGTTCCACATAGTGAACTATTCTGCTGACAAACATCAGTAAAGCTCATGTCCAAAATCGCAGTTACTAGCGGTCACTGTGAACACACAAAACCGGGTGTCAGAGCCGATGCTGCATGAATCCAGACACGGTGCGGTGGGTTGACCTTGGCCAGCAGCCAGGCACCCACCCAGCCGCTCTCCCACTGCCCCTCCTCAGCAAGGGGGAGAAAAATAAGATGGAAAAGCTCACGGGCCCAGACAGAGACAGGGGCAGCACTCACCGAATACCATCACAGGCAAAATCGCCTCTCCCCTGGGTGCCGGCGGGGCCGTTTCTGCCCAGGCTTTCTCCCGGCTGCCGGGCAGCGCCGTGCCCTCTCTTCCCCAGGCACCCACCCGCGGCTGTGGGGCCCGGCCNGGGCCCGGCCGTGCCCTGCGGTGGGGCCGTTGGAGCCGGCTGGAACCGGCTGTGTCCGGCACGGGGCAGCCCCGGCGTCGCCTCACGCAGCAGCCCCGCGGCACCCACACGCTGTAGGCATGTTCATAAATAGCGTTTTATTTTAACACTGAGGGAAATAGCACACAATGCAACAATTTACCTATGGAGCGGCTGAGGGAGCTCGGATTGTTTAGTCTGGAGAAGAGGAGGCTCAGGGGAGACCTCATTGCACTCTACAACTTCCTGGAGGGAAGCTGTGATGAGGAGGGGGTTGGCCTCTTCTTTCAGGTAACTAATGATAGGACTCGAGGAAATGGCCACAAGTTGCACCTGGGAAGATTTAGATTAGATATCAGGAAAAACTTTTTCTCTTAGAGAGTGGTCAGGCACTGGAACGGCCTGACCAGGGAGGTGGTGGAGTCACCAACCCTCGCGGTGTTCAAGAAGCGCCTGGACAAGGCGCTACAAGATATGGTTTAGTAGCTTAGTGGGTAGTACTGGTGATAGGATGACGGTTGGACTAGATGATCTTGAAGGTCCTTTCCAACCTTGTGTTTCTGTGATTCTGTGAATTTACCTATGGGCAAAACAGCAAATCCAGCACAAACACCCTTTAAATCTATACGGGCAAAAAGCTACGAATCAACTGCAATCCTACTATTTATCAGCTTGGTGCAGACTGGAAAATCTTTGCCTTCCTTACACATTAGGTCTAGCTGCATTACAGCATCAAACCTCAAATGTCTGTGAACTCATTGTCGTTTCAATCAGAAAACCGGTGCCAGAAGAGAGTGGCTGGCCGGGGCAGAGGCTCCGCTGGTCAGAAGCCAGCGGTAGCATGGCTCCCGGCCCACCATGAGGTGACCATCCGATGGGAATGGGGCGGCAGGCTTGGGCAGAGCTCGGGGACACCGGTAACCCCATTGCTCCTCTGGGCCGATTTTATTAGTGTGTGAATAAATAAAGTGGCTTCGTCGGCTCAGTGGGCAAGTAATACATAAGTAGGGCAAGTATGTGAAGTTGTTATTACCGTATGTGGTGTTTGTGTAAATCTTCCTCCGCTTGCAGGGATGGAAATCGCATGATAATTTTGATAAGTGGAAGTGCAATTGCAGTTGGTAGCTCATAATAGAACATCATCGCGAAATCTGTTTGCATTTTAAAGAGCTCCTAAACAAGTCATTATGAAAGCCAAACATGGTCTTGTTTTAGTAGTAAAGCAGACTCTAGGTGAAAAAAGGGTGATAGCAAAGTTTTTGCCAATAAGACAGCATATTTATCAAAAACACTTATCCAACTTTAAACTTCAAAAGTCTGGAATATTTGAACTGATAACTGTAGCAAGAAATTAGGCCTGTTTCTCAAACTATTTTGCTATTAATTTTCTTCCAAAGCAGTTGCAAATGTCATGTAAGATGTTTTAAATTGCTCCCCTTCAGGTCAGATCTCTGGATTTTCATTTTGGCTGCTACTAGTAGAGTATATTAGGAAAAAACTTGGAAGCATGCTTTCAATCCACTGACAATTTCTAGGCAGGACTAGTCAGAAGTCGGATGTCACGCTGCAAAAGGATGACTTCATGGCACAGACCCCATAGGCATCTTGAATTTTGGTTTCCAGGTTCTCCAGGCAAGTGTTTAAATCTCTGCTTCCATCTGTGGCAGGCAGTGCTCTGGCCGTGAACGCATGGCACAATTCATTGCCCATCTTGCGCTTTTATGCTTTATCGGACTCAAGAAAATACATGTTCCTGTTCCTAGATGTTCTGAAGGAGTTAATCCAGTATTCATTCTCAAAAGATGCCTTATGGATAGGGCTGTCGCAGATACCACAGTGACTGCCACCACATTAAAACAAAAGCAAGCAAGAACACTAGGAAAAAGAAAAGCTACTTTACATAAAAAGCCTGGGATTAGAAAATTTCTGTGGGAGATGTAGGACTTCTGGAATAAATTTCTCTCTCTGCTTGCAGATGCAGACATGCACTTCTTTCAAAGAAAGGGACCTGGCTGTAAAGTCTAGCAGTTATACATGTTGATGGCATACAACCCAGCCTGTTGAGGATATTTTAACAAACAGAAGATAATTCATAGTATCTTGTGCTGCAGAGAGTACAAAACAGAGCTCGATAGCATAGACTAGGGATTAGGATGCTTATCTGGAAAGGAAAGTTTGTGGTATAAATTCCTGCCCCAAAGACCAACATTTTAGTCAATGACTATGTCACGTAACAGGTAAGATATGGATAGGACTATAATAGGGTTTTCCCTCCTTTTCCTTCCAGATTTTGGTGGAACTATAACTCCACGGTTCTGACTGTGTATCAAGTCAAATTAGATTTGTATCCAATGAACCATGTCTGTACTGGACTAGAAAGTTTTAAATATGAGGTTCAAGGAAGCAGTAAGGTCCAATTAGGAACACCAGGCAGTCTTGAATCTCATATCTGGCTGTCACACCGGAGTATTTTAATAGTAAAGTGTTAAAAAATGGCATTCATATGGCAAATATAAATAAGATACATTTTCATAAGCTAAATGTAGGTAAAATTATCAAGTGTTTTGAAAGACTGAAGACTTCCTCAGATTTGCAATGTTCAGCTCTAAGATCTGTGAAATCTCCTGATCTCCAAGGAAACAAAAAGATTTATTCTAAGCTTGCTCATTTCTAGTATAGTTGGAGAAATTCAGAAGGCCTAGCTTTAGCTGAACATATGGTCCAGTTGTACAGATTATACCATAATGAAACGCAAATAGAAATGCTTGTGCGACACTTTTAAGAACAAACTGGCTTGAAAATTTTGAGTGCAGCATTTTTATTGATTGAATGACACAATGAATTCTGGCATCCCTCTGCATTGCCAATGGATAATTATGATTATTACGAGGAGCATGCTTTGACTGAAAAGTTAAGCAAGTCTGTTTTCTATAGCTCTGAAAGACTACTGCCCTCAAGAGGCCACATGGAGAAGCACAAAGCAATTTTATATTACAGTGTTCATTTTGCCTTTTTTTTAAAATTAATTAATTAAAATGAACATGAATTATGTCTTTCACTCCCTCCAATATAATAAGAGGAGAAAGCAGCCCTAGAATCCAGAAGTACTTCAAGTGGAGTATGGGATTCATACAGCCAAGTGCATCCATTTTAAAGTCACTGAAACAAAAGCTTAAACATCTAGATGCAAAGAAAACGAACTCTCCTAAACTTACAGGCTGAACTCCACAGATCACTATCCACTATTGCAAGAACAGAAAAAAGTGGCTTGTAAGAGTTGAGATCGCATGCATATAATATTTCCAGATTACAGACTATGTGAATTCCATTAATTCCAGAAGGAAAATAGAGAGAGAGAGAGAGAGAACCTATGTTAATTTTATGAGGTCAGGTTTTCTCAAATGATTTTCACTGAATGAGCAGAACTGTTTAATATTTTAATTTGAATGTTTAAAGAGTGTGTCCCTACACAGTTTGCCATGCAGCATATTCCACATACAGCATTATCCATTTTCTCACAGGCTGTTCTAGGAAGTCTATCATTATAGTAACCAAGCGCTTCATAAACCTTAATTTATCTTCACAATAACCCTTTGAGATTACCGTCAAAAGTATACAGTGATTTAAATTATTAATAAATTCTAACAGCCTGCTTTCTCAAAGCACTGTTTAAACAGAGTAGTTTTTGACAGAATACCCACAAACTTAAAAAGCAAACCCAAACAAATGTCAGGACCCAGAAACTGCACCCTGCATTCCCTGATTCATTCCCACATGCATCAGGCTGCAAGGTCCTTAGATTTGCCACACATACCTGTGCCACTTGAATAAATGGAGTAAGTAAACCTTTGAGAAGGCTGATCACAGCTGGAGAATGGGCATAGTTTTGGCATCTTTCCTCTCTTCTCCAGATCAGAGCCATTTTGTCAAGCGTGCAATGGTGAATTTCTTTTCTTCTTCTCAGTTTTAGAGGATCAGAGGCAGCTTTTTCTTTCCCATCATTTTCAAGCTTCATTCCTTACTTATTCTATATAGCCTTTGCCCATACTCAGTCCCACATGCTTTCCAAAGCTTTTCAGCCCAACATCCCACTCACCCTGTGCTTCCTACCTACACGAACTCCAGTCAGCTTCTTTTTTCCACTCACTACTCCGTGCACACCAAATTTGTCCCACTGAATGTGAAAGTGATCTGGCCACATATCCTCACAGCCAGCCACCAGATCCTTGCTAGAGGCATCGGAGTATCCTCTAGAGAAGTCCTGCGTTTAAGCCTGCAGTTTAAAGAGAGTCCAAGCTATACCGTTAATCTAGGAGTCTCTTGGTGTGTTGATGGCTTGTGGGAGCTCCTTGGAGCACCTCCTCCCAATTCCATGAAGTCTTTTGCCAACAACTTTCCCTAGCACCCAATCCTGATACTTGAGGCTCTCTCTTGCACATTATGAAAGTCCTTTTCTCCTGCAAATACAAGCCTTCTGCTTTAAACTTTTCTGGAGATGTGAGAGATAAAATTCGCGCAGGGATATGGAAGGCAACACACACAGTTTCTGAACGTACAATCAGTTTCTCCCTAAAAATAAAGCTAGGCAATATAGATGATTAGGAGAACTCACACACTGCTTAAAACTAGTTCCCCTCCTGTCAGACATTCATGGATGGAGGTGGGAGATCCAGCTTTATTTAAGAGAAAGGATGCCCCTTAATTCAATTTGCATATGGAAATCTCCCTTCAGTTTCCTTGGCAAAATCAAAGTCTACTCAAGGTGGGCTGAAGTCCTTTGGGCTGGCCAAAGATCTCTCTTCTGTAAAATTTATTTTCTTTGTTATAGTCTTTCAGGTCAGTTTTGTTCTATAGAGTCCTTCAACAGCAAGATCAGTTGTTCCTCCTCCAGTTTACCCCTATATGCCTATACCTTCCTGTTACTATTCCAGACTGGACTCCAGTGTCTCTTCTGTATTTTTCTGGTGACTATCCATATTCTTTCCTTCTTCCTTTTCATATGAAATTTAGGACAAATCAGCTTCCAGCTCCCAGCAATCTCCTTATAAGATTTATTGTAGATCAAAGCATCATTGTTAAAAACAAGCATGATAACACTGCCATAGTCTGAAATTATGTATTGAAAGGCCAGGAACATACACTAGCAGAGGCATTTGTAACATAGTCATTTCGATAGCACCACTATAGGAAGCTCGCAGTAAAAGTGAGCTGTACAAACATAAATTATGCAGACAACCTTGCCAAATCTCCATGCTGTTTTACTCTTGTTCTTTCACCTGCATGGGAAATTCTGTTCACTTTTGAAATCTTGTCCTGAGGCCTCTTGGGTTGAAGATAGTATATTCATGGTTCACCTCCTCCAGCAGGCAGGAGAGGAGGGAGTGTGCTCAGTGAAGGCAAAACACTGAGAGATTAGTTTTCCAAATCTACTAATCAAGGAGTTTTTCAGCAAAGTGTCACTCAGCAGTACCTGAGCAAATTATGACAGACACAAACAAACACGCAGGTAACCATGCAAAATTTGCTTCTGAAAAGCGCGTATGTATTGAAGCTTTTCAGTGAAGTAGTTGTGACAAATTATCCTGGGTGAAAGAGCTTATTTTAATCTTGCTGCCAAAAACAAACCAAAACCCCTGAAACGGAAGTGTTCAGACAGTGTGGAAAAAAAAAAAAAATCAAGCTAATAGTTACTATTTGGTAAAATCATGCTGTTATTCCAACCCCCACACCCCATAGGCAATTGCAGACTTTACCACCCATGCCATCTGCAATAACCTTGCTTTTGACTATCGCATCTGTGAATGTAGATGCATGACCCAGATCAATTATAGCTTGCTAGAGCCTGATACATAAACTTGCTGACTGAAATGTGTCCACTTCAACTGGCAACACTCGAAGCATTTACTTAATAAGCAGCATGAATCATACCGACAATTTATGCAATTCCCTTAAGCCCCCAGGAAGCGTTCTCATGAAAGTCGAGTAGGGCAATGTATGTTGTGTTGTACCAAGAAACCTTGATGAGGAATCTTGGCCTCTTTACATGGGGTATCCTGAACAGCAGCAGTGACAAAAACATCTTCCGAATTTAATAATAACAAAAGAAACATTGCTAAATCCACAGACAGTTCACGCCTTGAAGCAATCCCTAGTATTACTTCTCCTCCTCCCTCCTGCATTTGCTACAACGTATACCACAAGGAATCACTTTATTTAATTTACTAGATAAGTAGCTAATTAGAAGCCTCTCTTCAGCCAGCTGAGAAGAGGCTGAAACAGCTTTTACAGCTTGTTACATACACGTAGATGGGTCACAGAGGAAGGCACGCACTCATTTTCAACTGGTTCCTTTCCATTTTCAGGGTTATGTTAATTCAATTTGCAGTGAAAGAAAATGAGGCACGTACAGAACATTACTCACTATTTTGTTCCTCTTACGGGTCATCTTTGGTATCAAGGACACTGGGAAGGACAAGGTAGTCTTCATGTGATGCTATTGTTTCATGGGCCATGGCACTATAAAAGCAGTAGTGTCTTCTAATTGATCACTGGTAGTACATCTTTCCAATTGCAGCAGTGAAAACAGGATTGATGACAGCAGGGATGATTTAAGTTAGCTCTTAGCACAACTTACAGAGAAAAGGTCTCCAAGAAATTATTTGAGGTGTAGAAGGCTGAACTCAATCAGACGCTTTTGTTTTCTTGCTGTTTGCTTTGACATTTGTAGCTCAGATTTCTAGTTCACTGAGTTGCTCATTATCTATTTCTTTGGCCTACTAACTTTTGTCATTAATACCTTTATGATCCAAAAATACTGAATTGTTTGAGGCTTTTTCCATATATAGGAAGCATTTTCTTTTTCAAAACAATCATCCTTACAGTCTCTCATCCCACATTATAGAAAACTATACACGAAAACAGCTGTTAGTTTTGTGAGGCAGATTAAACCTTCACATCTATCACTACATTTGACATAGAAACAAACATCTTTGTCCAACTGTGCTCTTGCTGGAGATACAATAGCCTGATTGTTAAAAAAAAGGCAAGCAGGGAGTTTTTTCCTTAATATTAACCATAGTTGCACAGCAAGGCAATTGTACTTCATGGACTCAGTCCCTGAATGTGTCCTGACATGTCAAAATGAAATTCGGGTGCATGAACTTCCTTCTCCCTCTCTCTCTGGTTAAAAAACAAACAAACAAACAACAACAAACAAACAAAACCTGTATTATCTTCAGAGAGAAAGCTATGACATATAGTGACTAGTGCCCCGGTCTGGATGGTGGTGATCAGAAATACCAGGTATGAAGAGAAGTGAACCTGCTCTATGGGTGAGCATGACCACTAATATTACCGCTGCCAGCTTGCTATGAACTGAAGTCAAAGTTACACCTCAGTCACAGAAGCAGCACTGAAGCAGCTGAAATCCCCTTGCTGGATGCTTTCTGGGAACAAGGTGCACCCTGGGGTGCTCTGATCAGTAACTCTTTCCTGTGCCTTTACAATCAATTTTTGAGCTCTCAGCTGCTGCTTTTGCTCCTCTGGTTGGTTTTCCCTTAGAAGCAATTGTCCATCCCTGTGTTTCTTTTTTCTCTAGCCCTTTCCTATCCCACGACAGCTTTGTTGAAGGCCAGACAAACTTCCAGCCCAAATAATAAAATGACAAAAGATTCAGGTCTGAAGGACTTGAATCATTCAATAGTAGCTTTTACTTACTTCTAGCAAGGCACAGGGTTTTCAGTATGCTACCTGTTTTCCTTGGTCTCAGTTCACATATACTGGTTTGTCACCTATACCTTTCAGAATGCAATTTAGAAGTGAAATTCTTCCCTGTTCAGAGCTACCTAATTCTTTTAACAACAACAACAACAACAACAACAAAACAAACAAACAAACAAAATTATAATGGAAGACTTAACTGGCAGAGAGGGAGGAACTAATGAGGTAGTGTGCAACGTACCCCTTTCCCCCTCACTACCTGCTATGGATTGTTAGCTCCAGGTAATGTGGCTGAGCAGTCCCTTAGCTGGCCACTCCCAAACCCAAACTGCACTTGCATCCAGCACCAGTAAATAAACTTTTTCAAATAGGCTTGGGATGATCAGGACATTTGCTTGAGTCTCAGGATTTGCTCAGCTAAAATATCACTGGACATGGGAAGAACTCTATGATGTAAATAAGTGAAAGCCACGTATGACCATTCAGATTTGAACACAGGCTTCTGTTTTTCCTCTCCCTCTTGCATGCTGTCTTACACTTCATTCACAACACTGAAAGGAATGACAAAGAACATTGTGTATTATGATTTTAATTCCATTTAGCTAAATCAAAGAATGGATTTTTTTTTTTAACCTTTATGTCTTTTATTTATGGAATACTAATTATCTTCAAATTCTTCAATTATTTTAACAGCTCGCAGTGGTTCAATTGAACTTTCCAGATTTAATAAGTTATTTTCTTCTAAAAAAATTACCCTGGGATGACCTAGTGCTATAATTACATATAAAACAGTAGAATACAAAATACTGTTAGAGTTTTAGTAATTCAGTTATGAAAGGAATGACAGATGCAGGGAGTACCAGAGCCTGCT
>VXAL01017618.1:0-25029 GCA_013399475.1 Chauna torquata
GGAAGGATGGACATTTTAGGCTGGAAGATAATGTTTGCAGGAGAACCAGGAGGGTTGATTTGGCTATACCTTACTTCTGAGTGGAAATCAAAACAAGTCTAGGTGTGCATTCCAACTGAATATCCAATTGTTCAAATATACATTCCTTTATGGCTCCTGGATAATCTAGACTTGAAACACAGCCAGAGTTAATTGCATCATAACTGCATGACATCCAGGGTTTATGACCTGGGTCACATGATCACAGAGACTGTGGAAGGTCTTTGCTAGAAGTAGAAAGGGGAAAACCATACTCTTGTTTAGAGGTATTATGAGGCTCACTAAGTGTTAAAAGAGTATATTTGAGGACTGATTTGAAGAACCTTCCTCCAGACCAATGTTCTAAGCTCAACAACGAAAATTAATCTGGAATCCCAATGAAAGAAATGAGAGGAGAAAAACATTTGAAAGGTTAGAAAACAAAATGTTCAGAATAATCCTTAGTCCACTAATGTATATTTTCTTTTCTTAAATATATGCATTTAATCTTTGCCACCTCTGATTTGCATTCACCCCTATATTGTACTATTAAGATTCTCTTCTATTTCCTTCATATAGAAAAGATGCTTCTCCAAAGTAAACAAAAACCCTTGACAACAACTTATTATGGTACCTTCCAATAGTAAGTGCGGTACAAATTCCAAAGGACATCGATGAACCAAGTATGCATTTGACTTGTGTCTAAGGCAAGGACAAAGTTGTTCAAACACACCCTGGCATTTCTTCCAAAGAATCTGGCCTAGGTTTCACAGGATTTAGTCTTAGCAGATATAAACGTATCCTTAGGGGTGAGTATATTATACACTTAGAAACATTAATTCAAGTTTCCCACTCATGCATAGATGTTTTTCTTCATTCCTGTCTTTGTGTGACCACCCAAAATCTACAAACTTTACATACTCTCTCTATATATAAATATATATATTTAAATGGACGTGGNAAACAAAGGTGACAGGTTATAAGATTATTTAATTCTTCACAAATTGAGAAAGACAAGAAATTTTAGCTTAAATCTGAAAATAAAAGGTCAGATTATGACATTGTTTCATTTCTGTTAATTTGTGCTCTCTACAGTCAAGATGACAAAATTATTTTTTTTCTTCTTAACCATTTTATCTTTTTTTACTATTGAAAATACTAAGAATCAAGAAAACATCTTCACTGTGTTTCCTGAAAAGGATACAATTCTGAGATATTCATATGGATTAACTCAGGACTGAATTTTCAAGTTTCACATGTTTCTGGGACAAAACTGAAAACACAACCCCCGAAGAACCCCCAAATATGGCCCAATAGAATTCATCTAACATTTCCTCTTTTCCTTCTCCAGCTCCTCCTTTGTCATTGTTGCCAAACAATAATAGTATCCCTTTGAAAATTTTGCAATCCTTCCCCACAAACTTTACTCTAATTTACAGTTTGAAATGAATGTGTAGCTGTTTGTGTTGGCGTTACTTTTTGTTTTGTTCTTCAAATTTCAGCTACTAGAGAAAATAGGTAGACCAAGCTTTAAGAACACTTATAGACAGAGATTGCTTCTCCCTGAAGTCATGGTATTCAACTATGGATAAAGAAGCATAAGAATAAGGAAAAGACCATGGATAGGACTTTGTAATAGATGTTCTTAACTTCTAGATCTGTAGGCCCAATTTTTTAGACGTTAGCCACCAACAACATTGATTGAGAATGCTGGAACTGTTAAGGACTGAGCACTGTTACAAAGAAAGATCCTAGACTACGTATTAGCAAGTGACTCACTTCCCAGAAGTGTTGAGCTCCTAACAAGTATTGTCAAATACATACAGCAAGCTGCTGAGATCTCAAATAAATAAATAAACAAATAATGCACAGAGCATAAATTGTAAATGGTTCTACTTTTTTTTTTTTTTTTGCTTTCTGTAAATACCAACATTCCTTGTTTGCAAGGTGAAAAGCATGGGGAACCCCAAATAGTCTAGATAAGAACACACTTCATATTTGAAATAACAGCATTTGGAAAATTATTTTCATGCCATATTGGGAAAAAGCTACTATGTCAGAATACCATATAAAGAAGACAAAAGTTCTTTATCATTCCTGTTGCTTATTCTGGGTTTTTAAATACAGGAAATATGTTTTATTCTGAATTTCATATGTATTTCATCACCTTAAGCTTCTATAGTAATCAAGGATGTATCTACAAATGACCTGTATGTTTGACTCGGATGTTTTCAGATTGTGTCATTTTTCAACTTGTGTTTTTTGTTCTCAGTTGTTTACATGTTGTTAAGGAGGAGTCTGGTGAAACTTGTGATCAATATATCAGAAGAACTGTAAAACAGGGTCTCAATTTTACAGACTTATAGGCAGCCAAAAATGGTATTTAACATAGAGATATTTAACCTAGCGTTTCTGGCAGCTTCTCCACTCTCTTCCTTCCACCACCAACCCACCACCACCACTTCCCATGTCTATGACCTCATAGAAAATATGGCTGAATGTTACACCAAGGTTTCTTTTACATCACCTGTACCCTAAGGCAAGATAAATCACGCTAGGTCTCTAACAAATAGTGATATAGCACGCACTTTGAAACTTCTGATAAAGATTCTGCAATTTTTAAATAATCTATCTGAACCTTTGGTCTCTGGTATCTCTGTAAATGCCTAACAAGTTCTCTTACTATAATGACTTTCGTCCTAAAGACATGGAGAGTTGATTACTGCCTTAGTGTTTAAAAATCCTTTAAATATTGGAAAACTACTATCATAGCTTCTCTGGATTCTTTTCTCCAAATGAGACATTCCCTGTTCCTTACCATTTTCCCCATAAGCCACTTTTTCTAGACTTCTGACTACACTAGCAAGTATTACACTGTCATCCTTTACGGTGTATCGATTTGGCTGTTTCCCGAAGTGTGATGACCAAAATGGGATCCATTACTCTTTGAATCTCAGAATTAGAGGAGAATTCCTTCTTGCAACTGATAAACAATATTCTTATTCATTCTTCTCAGTATATTTTTCATTTTAATTGATGATAATATGACAGTGATGAGCATTATGCTGCTTGTGACTCATGAAAGCACTGGATGCAACCGATTATTCATTTCTAAGTTTAGAGTCTTGCATTTAACACTGACAACACTTTAATTTTTCAATGTGGAAGGCATCAGCCTGCTTCTACAAAAGAAGCAAAGCCTCTAAGATTATGCTCCCTGTAAATATGAGCTCACTGGTCCCTAATTTTCATTTGTTTGTTTGTTTTTTAATTTAGTGACCATCACAAAACAAATTTCACTGAAGGGTAAAAGTTTTAAAGATGATGTTTTCTTATAAGTATGCAAGTATGTAGCTAAATTTAGTAAAAAAAGTAAACATGATAATTTCTGAAAATATTTTAGCATGATCTCTCATCACATGAGATCAACGCTGGATTCACATCAGTGAATCTACAGACACCAGACACCACTGCCCTACCATTCAAAATCCTCAAATGTGAAGTAGCTTCAATGTTTTTGAACAGCCAGAATATTTCGAAATAAAAAACCAGATCTAATTACTTCTGTAGCCCACTGATTTAGTATTTACTTGCAAGAATACAATTGTAATTATTTTGTTTTCCTTATGGTGAAGTTTGTTGACAATGGCATGAATTATTGTCAAAGATATGCTTTCTGAGTCTGGCTAGAATAGAATTGTTTTCTTCATAGCAGCTAGTATGGTGCTGTGTTTTGGATTTGATATTAAAACAGTGTTGATAACACACCAGTGTTCTGGCTTATTGCTGAGAAGTACTTGCACGGAGTCAACATTTTCTTTTTTTCCCCAGTCTGCTCCTTTAGCAATTAAACTGGGGGTGCTCAAGAAGTTCGATGAGGACACAACCAGGAAAGCTAATTCTAAACTAAACAAAGGGGTATTTCATGTCATATAATGTCACATTAAGCAATAAAAACAGATGGGAGGCATTTTCAGGGAAAGGTAGTCATTGCTCAGAAACTGGCTGGGCATTCATCTACTTGTGGGATGTGGTAGGTGACACCTGCATCACTTTTTTTTCTTTTGTTTTTCTCCTCTTTCTTTGTTTCTTGCTTTTGCTCTTCCTATTCTTTCCCCTGCTCTGCCAGGAGCTTAGCTACTGACCAGGGTTAATACACAACATGACTACATTTATGAATATAAGTGCTGTCAGAACCACTTCATTTCTAGAACATTTCAAGAACAATGAATGAATTTCTGGTAACTGTCATAACACAAATATTTCTATTGCCAATCACATTTCTCTAACTTACATGAATTTGAAGTTTATTAATGTGTTATCTTTTGCCATGGTGCTTGTACTCCACGGGCTATTTAAGCTGTCTCCTTTAGACCTACTTTATGAAGTTTGTTCTATGTTGGAAAATTCTGTGAGATTCCATGCCATGTGTAAGGGACACTATATAATCTGCATCCACAGAAAATGGGAAATCAATGTTTGTATCATTAAGCTGAAGATATAAACACAGAACTTGAATAAGAACATGAAATTTATTGGGAGTTGAAACCACTAAGGTGAATAAGGATATAAACACTTAGACTCAGCTCCTTTATGGGTGTCATTTTGTTAAGAAATAAGGAATGCAAATGTTAATCTTTAGGCCTTTATTCCATCCCTTCCTTTAAATAAAAAATTCCTGGGAATCTTAAGAACACCAATATAAAGAATACTGGGAGTTAATAAATAAAAACAGAATATCTTGCAAACATTGAACTATTATTAATCAAGCTGAGTTTCTTCTACCTTATAATTGAATATTTGTCTAACAGAATTGTTATGAGCTTACTCTTTAAAATATAGAACCCCATTCCAGAAGAAATACTATTGCTTAGCTCATTGCTGATATTAGCTAATACAAAGTAGAGGAGTGATATTAACTTCTGGGGTGAATCTTTTCTCAGGATAAAACTGCATTACACAGAAAACTAGTAACAAAATATTGCAAGTATAACGTAGAAATATCATCTGCTGGGAAAATAGATCTTTTTGGGTCAGGACTAATGCCCTTGCTAAGACAGTGGAGCGTAAAACAATTACATTGAAATTATCTGTTGACCAATTTTGCACTGCAAAAAAAGACCCTATGCAATGGCATTAATACAAAATGGGGATAAAAGAGTCAGGCCAAAAAGTCTTAGGGGCTATTTGGTTATTTAACCATTTTGTTTCCCTTCCAAGTAGAACAACAAGAACACAGTGATTCCGAGAGAACAGTGAGAAGAAATGCCTACATTAAAGAACTATTAGTACAAGGACCATTTCAAAAGAAACTTTAAAAAACTGTTCCATTTTATGCCAGAGTATGAAAGGAAAGGAATTTTTTCCTTCTCTAACTTGCATTCACTGATACTTCTTTAATACTTTCTTTTCCCTTAAATCCCCTATTAAAATATGTCTGTTTGAATTTTATGACAGAAGAGTCAATGTGTTTCCCAAAAATGAATTCAAAATATGCCACCACTAGTTAACTCAGATTGCGGGTGTGTCAGCTAACATCCCTTTTAGTGCCATGAACAAAATTTTTTATAGGCCTCTAGCAACACTCCCCCCCTCCCCCAACCTTTAAGTACATTTTGAATTAGACTGTCATCCATTTTCCTCATGCTTTCCATTCACTGTAATATGTAGCATGCTTGTTTTTTAAACTTCTGTCTTTACACTATTGTGAAGCGCTAATATTTCCCTGGTATTCTCTAGCATGTAATATAAAGAAATAACTCTGATACATGGCATTCTGTAAAAGTCCATTCAGCTGATGAAAGTCTTTCCCATTTAGCACTCAGTCCTTAAAAGCTACATCCAGTAAGAACTTAAGTTAACTATTTCTTAAATGTTGCAATGCACGATATTTTAGGTACCCACATTGTTGTTGTGGTTTTACCCAGCAGGCAGCTAAGTGCCACGCAGCCTCTCGCTCACTCTCCGCAGGTGGAATGGGGGAGAGAATCAGAAAGGTAAAAATGCAAGAACTCCTGGGCTGAGATGAAGACAGTTTACTAGGTAAAACAAAAGCAGCGCGCACAAGCAAAGCAAAACAAGGAATTCATTTGTTACTTCCCATGGGCAGGTAGGTGTTCAGCCACTTCCAGGAAAGCAGGGCTCATCACGCGTAATGGTTTCTTGGGAAGACAAACACCTTCACTCTGAAAGTTTCCCCACCCGAACCCCCTGCTTCTTTACACCAGCTTTTATTGCTGAGCACGAAGCCATATGGTATAGGACTGTCCTGGCTGTGTCCCCTCCCAGCTCCTTGTGCACCCCCAGCCTCCCTGCTGGCAGCACAGCACGAGAAGCTGGAAAGCCCTTGGCTCTGTGTAAGCACTGCTCTGCAACAGCTAAAAACATTGGTATGTTATCACCGGTACTTTGATCAAAAATCCAAAACACAGCATCCTCTATGAAGAAAAGTAACTCACTCTGAGCCAAAACCATGACAATTGTTCATTCATCTAGTCTGCAACGTTAGGTGCAGAGAATCCTAAGCAGGGGTGCTGCTCACAGAGACATCCTGCTCCTATCCATTTTTCAGGAGCCAGAGTATTCTCTTTAGCAGTAATATTTAAAACTACTAATTCTCATGTGACAGCTTCAAAGATGCACATAATCCAGTCCCAGAAAAACCTCTAGGTTTGGTCCAGTCCTCCGCATTCCTGCTAAATATCTAGTGTTTTCTGCTGATAAGCACTAGCTCTTCAGAGATGTCTATCCAGTAGAAATACTGATATTAGGTATTCAAACAGATTTAGGCTTTCTAAGTCTGGTCCTTTCCATACAGTTATGCAGCTTCAGAAAGGAAAACTGCTCTTTGCCCAACTTAATAACCAGGTCATTTGGCACTTTTCCAACAAGCAGGAAATAAGTTCAAAGTCTTGCTGCTGAAGCATAAGAATAAATAAGGATTTCTGTAAATATTGAAGTGTAGATGTAGAAATATGATTGACTGCTGTCTTGAATAAGTGTGCATTAATGAGTTTGGGAATCCATAAAAGCCAATAGGAAACCTTCCATGATAATAAATAGTATTTTGTACATCACTGCTATCAGTTTATAACAATGTAGAGTATAGTATGATGAAAAGTTAATTCTTTAGGAAAATATTAAACTTAAGAAAGAAAAAAGGCGTATAGTGGAAAATTCTGTATTGTTGTTTATAGGCAGCAGATGTTATTTTTTTCTGATATCCACAGTAAATGAAGCATACAATGATGGTCTCTCACCTATTTAGTTACAGGGGATTAACAGCTGTACTCCCTGATCTAACTAATGAAGGAAATGAAGAGGGAAAAAAAGAAAAAAAAAAAAAGAGGTCAACTTTATCTGGACCACTTATGGAAATACACAGACAAATATTGTCAAAATTACTTATGGTCACTGCAGTTGCATAATTTTGCAACTTATTTAATTGTATACAAAAGATTTAGTTTGGATTCTAGAACCTTAGCATGGGGAGCAAACTCAGCAGAACTTATAGGACAAGACTAAACTATGTTTTCGGGAGAGCTCTGAATGGCTCCAAAATTGGGGCAACACAACCAGATAAGCATACACTTTCAAATAGGTATTCTCCAGTCATGCAAAAAATGGTTTCTCAACAAAAAGATAGTAAATACTTTCTATTTCTATGCCACTTCCCAACTGAAGATTTCAAATTATAATTGAGTACTTATCTTTACAATACCTGACACAAGCATAGTAAAGACAGTATTTTATTCCATTTAATGAGGGTTTTATATGGAAGGAGAGAAGAAGACAATAAATATTAAATCTTTGCATGAGTAAAAACTATGTTGAAAAAACAGAAGAAGGGTTGAAGTTTTTAACTAGCTCCTCTACGAAATCCTACTTTTTAGAAGGAGAAGAGGAAGAATTTAATATGGTACCCTCAAAAGAAAAAAAAAAAAAGTTTTCTAGTGTAAACAACAGAAAAGAATACTTTCAAAGAGTAATTCATCCCATCCTAAGCATCAGAGAGGTGATACCTCTCAGAAGGTAAGTCATTCTACGCGACACTGACCAGTGACTGTCCACTTGAACTGAAGAATCAAATTAAACATCTAACTTTTAGGTAGCCAGTGGTGGGTAAAATATATCCTACTAAGGTTCTGTGGAAAAGTTATCTGTAGCAATTTGTAGAGTGACTAGTTGTTGTCAGTCAAGGATTCTGACTCAGGATTTCTACCAAGCATTGCTGACAGGCAAATTGTCTTCAGATGCAAGAGTGATTTGTTTCTCTGTTAACTAATAGGGGTGGCTAAACAATTAGCTTAAAGTAAATGACCCTTGGGTAACTAGATGTAGGTGAAATGAACTGGATTTCAAGTGATCTTAGAACAGTAAATCCTTTAAAACTCATGGATGTGTAATTGTCAGAGGGGCTGAATTTCATATTCTATTTTCATCATACTCTTTTTGAGTTTCATCATTATCTTTACATTATTTTCCTCTTGTTGAATACAATGAGAGGTAGATATTTTCTGAGTCTATTTTTGTGTGTGTATGGATATTAATGATATACAAAACTGTCCTTATTATATGCCATGGCAGAAAACTCAATCATTTTGTTCATATGGTGAAATTTCAAAAGTAGAGGACCTCTAGCCACCCCTTGGAGGTGATATCCCTGGTGGATATCTTATAAGGCTGCCAAGATGTTGCTATTGACATTGTTGGCCAGCAAGAGAAAACAAACCAGAGTTCTAAAACAAACAAACAAACAACAACAACAAAAAAAAAAAACACAACTTATTACTCCTCTAAATGGAGACTTCTGTACTAAAATGTACTGTGCTTATATTTGTCTTATTACAAAAAAAAAATTCATTACATGCTTATTGGAAATATGTGCTGAAGTAAAAAAACGTGCTTAAGAACCCTTGAAAATAAGTGTTTTTAAAATGAGGACTGTGGCATCTTGTTTACATGTAAGCAAATTTTGCAAAATTTTACTCTGAAGTTTAAAGCTGAGGACTATCAGAAACTCACAAAATGAGGCTACGGGTAAGACTTAAGCATCTCATAAAACAAGAGCATGAAACATATGTTATTATATCATCTCTTAACATGCACAATTTTCCATTTACACCAATGAGAGTTGTGCATGTTTTTGGATAGGCAGAAAAGTTTAACATAAAAAATCCAATGAAAGCAAAGTAATTTAAAGTTATGACTGAAATAAGATTCCATCTTTAACACATTTGATTGTGTATAGATTTAGTGTCACAGGTGGTATGCTACTTTAAACCCTTCTTTTCTGGTGTTATCTACAATAGTTAATTAAATTAATTTTTCTTTTGTTTTGTTTTAATGGGGGGAGGGAAAAAAAAGAGTCCATATGTGTTTGTCTCTTGAATTAAATAAACTGTTTACAGGACAAGTTTAATAGATAATATTTTTGGTAATCGAAAAAGGCAGCTGTCATGAGTATACTGAAATTTAGATTCAGAGATACCAGGTAGACATTTGTGGCAATGTCTATCTTGTCACATTATATTTATGCTGTCATTTAAAGTCTATAATTCCACAGTATTCCACAGTTCGCTGGTTTACCAAAAAGAGAAAAAAACAACAACAACAACAAAAACTGTTTTCAAGTTTTGCAAAGAACTTAGGCTCTGGAGATATTAGCTCTCTGTAGTTACTCCCAGAAGCTGGAGGAAGGACAGGTTTTTTTTTTTTTTTTTTTTTTTAAATATCTATATTGTATTTTCTGTGTTTTGTGCTGGAATTGGTATGTTATAGTTTGTCATGGTTTTGGCTGGGATAGAGTTAAATTCTCTTTGTAGAGGTTCACACAATGCTGTGTTTTGGATTTTTTGATGAAGATAACGGTGATGTTTTCAGTTGTTGCAGAGCAGTGTTTACACAGAGCCAAGGACTTTCCAGCTCCTCGTATTGCGCTGCCAGCGAGGAGGCTGGGGTTGCACAAGAAGCTGGGAGGGGACAGGACCAGGACAGCTGACCCAGACTGACCAAAGGGATATTCCATACCATACGGCATCATGCTGAACAATAAAACTGGGAGGGCTGGCCGGGGCAAAGCGGGGGGCCACTGCTCGGGAACAGGCTGGGCATCGGTCAGCGGGTGGTGAGCAATTGCATTGTGCATTGCATTGTGTACACTTGCTTTGTATATTCTTTTACTATTATCATTATTATTATTATTATCATTATTTTCCCTTTCTTTTCTGTCCTATTAAACTGTCTTTATCTCAACCCACGAGCTTTTTTTTTTCCTTTTTCACGATTCTCTCCCCCATCCCACTGGTTTGGGGGGTGGGGGGAGAGTGAGCGAACGGCTGTGTGTTGCTTAGCTGCCTGCTGGGTTAAACTACAACATAGTTACATTGGTTATTGTTATAGTTCTGCATCTGTCAAACAATGAGAATCTCTCTTACATGTAACTAAAGCCTGCTAACTTCATGGCCTTACTCTGATCCTGGGTCAGAGAGGTCAGAATCTTGCTCTGTTTTTCATGTAGTAGTGTAATACACTCATAAGCGCAAGAGACATCTTGAAGCATTTGAAGACACTTTTATCCTCGCAATAAATAATGAGATATCTTATTGACCATTAATTATTGATAGGAACAGCTTCCCATACTATTCCTTTCCATTTCAAACTGAATTTTGAAGTTCATTGCCAATATTTTGCTTTCGGAATTTTCCAAGAGGTCACTCAAGAAGTTTAATACGTATATATGATTTGAGTACACTTAAAACAGAAAAACTCCAGGAAAACATATGACTTCTTTTTCTACTGTTCCATTTCTTTCTTTCACCAACAGATTTTCTACTTCTTTAGACTTAACCCCCCAAAATATTGATTATTTTATAGAAAAGTATGATCTTTTGAGATTTTTAGGGGATTTTTTTTTTTTTTTAATACAGGAAAGGTTTTTGGATGTTTACTCTCAACAAATCTGCAAATATTCAAGGGTAACAGAGAAGTCCTTATGTTTTTGTGAAGTTCTGAACTACATCTTTTGCTAGAAAATGCTTATTGTCAGTCTTCTCTAGGCAAAAAGAGGAAATTAAGCCTAAATATGTCCAATTACCACATAAAATTGCAACTAAACAAAATTTCATGGGCTGGTTTCATGGACTTCACACGAAGCTCCCCCTTCCTCCCCACCCCACCCCCTCAAGATTTACTTGAAGATTGTCATATATGTGTTTTCATCTAAGGTTACAGCTTTGGCATAAGCATTATTTTATTATATAACTTACTTTCTATTCAGGTTCCTCTGAGAGGATTACCTTCGGCCCTGAATTTGAAAATGCTGCTTCTTAAGGATAACACCTATATTTAAAAATTGACCAATTATTTCTATGATCGTCATAGCATATTCTTTGATAAATTAATACTCCTCAAGTTTTTAGTAAGATTCATCTGTCTGTGCAGAGATTTGAGAGGATTTCTGGTATAATTTTTGTAATATCAGATTATCCTGTCCAACCAGTGGTCCTTTATCCATAAAGGTCATTCTTCAGCAATTCTGCATACAGAAGACAGTAGTTTTTCTCATATAGAAAAAGATAACAGCCTATCAAATACAGCTCAAGTGAACAACAAGAACAAAACAAGAAATTACAGGGAAATAGTACCTAAATGAAAGGCTCTGTCACTACTTGCTAATAAGCATGCTCCACAGATCAGCAGAATCTCAGAGGAACTCCTCATACATTTCACAAAGGGAATTACAGAACTGATTTCAATACTATGAAAATACTTTTTCCTACTTAACAGTCCTCCTCACGCAGTAATTGCATGAGTCAATTGTTAAAATCACTGACTATTTCCATGAGGTGACCTATTGTATTTTTATTTGAATACAGATTTAAAAATAAATAACAAACACTGTCTGTACTCATGTTCATGCAATAAACAATCCCAACTATAACATTCCTACCAGAACACTAATATTACTTTTGGGATATGAGGCTCTTCATTGCTAGTTCTCTGCCTAAAACAGTATGAAAATAAACATGTTTCATTTCTATTTTGTTTCAGATTTATCTTTGCTTTAACACTGCATAACTGCCTGGAGGTTAGCAATAGGAAACTTCAGTATATTAAATAGAATTTGTATCCTCTTTCTATTTCTAGAAATCCTTTATTTCTTACCTCTTGGAAGTTCTGAAATACATGTGTTTATCTAGCTTCTCCTAACAGCTCTTCTCAGTTTTCTTTGATACAGGGAAATATATATATATATTTTCCCTTAGGACTGGTAATGGTAAATACTTCATGAAAAATAAATTTATCATGAAACCTCTAGCCCACTTTCCTACGTCTAAGAGTACCTTGTTTGCTTCCTTTATTCTAAAGACAGAAAAAATTCTAGATCAAGACACAAACTTTTTAGCCAGTCTCAGCTTTTATGTAGTTGCTTATTAGTAAAAACGGGGGTAATATTAATAGTAAACACCATCTTTAATCAAGAAAATATATGATAAATTCCAAACATGTTATAACTTTAATTTTTTTTCAGACCACAGACATCTATAGACCTTCTAAGCAGTTCTTTTAGTTAAAACAAATCTATAAATACAAATCAATACTCCAGCTAAAAAGGATTAAACAAGCAGAATTAGACCAACATTTCGTTTTCCAAACTTACAATGTGCTGCTTGCTGAGGCTTTTTACTGATAAGGTATTCATGCATCAGAGTTCTTTTTGAAAAATAGAATATAGCTAGAACTCAGTAACTAGTTTAACACCCTTTAAAAAATAAAATAATAAGAAAAAAATAAAGTTTTGTGGTGTACAGAGTTCACTATGTGAGAGCTGAGACTTGAATAGTAAGTTAATTCTGGTAGATAGCAAATGCAGTATGTAGAGAAGCCAGCCGTAGGGATTGTCTTTATTGTGCTATTGGCATTCAAAGTCGTGTAAACAATTACCTATTTCAGCTGAATGTCATCTAACATATGGATCTAATAGCTTTATGCCCATTTTAAATCTAATCAGTCTTCAACTTAGCTGTCATTAGGTGTGAAAAAAAGCACATTTAAAGCAAAATAAAATTATTCAGGTCTGAAAGGATGCTCAAGGAAAACTTCAGCTCAACTTGTGATATTTGCTAGAGAAAGACAATTTTTCCTGGATCTATTAATAATGCTTCTTAAAGGCCACCCCGAATTCCTCTTCAGATGGAATTTTATTCCTAGATACACCATGTTTGAAAGGGTGATCTTACATTTGAAGGATTTCCCTTCAACCCCAGCTGCATTAATAGTCTGATGTAAAGCTGCCAAGTAAATGGAAGCAAGGGGGACTGAGGAAAAAGTGGCCAAGATAAAAGGTACTAAGTTCACAGGCATACTGAAGTCTTCCAGACTAATACATCCATAGTCACTTAATTGATAAAGGAACTGTTGTCTAAGTCTGAAAGATAGATGAACTACAAATCTGCTTGGAATATTGCTTTTTCCATCAGGAACAAATAGCTTTCCTTGTGTGACCTTTTTTTTTTTTTTTCCATTTTTATCAATGTGAATTTTAATTTTTATTCTTCTGATCATGATCAAAGAGAGTTCTGTACTGTAACATAAAGAATTCTAGCTAGCAGCTTCCAAACCTGATGAATGCTAACAACCAAATGTTTAATAAAGCCTGCTTAATGTCTTGGGAGAATCAGAGAAAGTGTATTGGCTTTAGAAAATGAGGGGCTATATTTTTCTAAATAAGTATTAAGTTTCCTAGCTGTAATCATTGAGTAGTCTCGGTGAAGCTGCTTAATTTTAGTAGAAGTTCTATTTGTAAAACTGAACTGCCAAGAAGAGCTACAGAGGGACTGAAAAGATCCCAAACTCACGTTACAGAAAATCAGTAAAAGTACATTCTGCTATGTTTGTTAAATTAAAACTTTGACTTCACCATAAGTTTTTCATAACAGCTCTCTGGGAAAAAAAAAAAAAGTTCTTTCACCTGTAAGTGCTCAGAGAGACTAATTCTAGTGCATCAGAATTATGGCAGAACTTCGGTTTATTTTATGGACACCAGAATCTGGTCCAGATCTAAAAACAGTGTCCAAAGGAAGTAAAAATAGTAATGGGCTTTTTTTGTCCGTTTGCCCTATGACTGGAAAACTCTTCCAACATGAAACTTTATTCAGTTCTCTCCTTTGTCTGAAAATATTTAAGTCAACTTTTCTCACCTTCCAGAAGAATACCCCCACCCTTCCCTTGGTTTTAGAAGCCATTTGATTCAATAAAAACAAGTTTGATGTGTGGGGAGGAAAGAGGAGGAGAGAAATGAGAAGAAGGAGATTTACTTCTGTGAGCTCGTCCCAGACTTATGGAATTTGTATTCTTGAAGTTTTATCCTTCTGCCAGCAATGCTTTGCAGTCTAGAGTCCTTACACATGCTATGCCGCTGGTAATCCTGAACACAGACTAACATGATCCTGGCTTATCCATTCTCCTTTACTGGCACCCTCAAAAGCATCTGTAAGTTTTAAGGCAATGATTTCTTCTGGAACTTCCGTAGTCCAAGATACTTCTACACCAGAAAAACTCATGTAAGGAACATACAGCAGCCTGCAATTTCCCTCCCTGAAGATTTCGGTATACTCGTAGCTGACCATGATCAAAGTGTGGTTCCATGGCCCAGTGCTGCATGATGCAGCAGAGCTGTACGCTGTGCCCGGAACAAAAATTTTTAATATAAAGAACAAAACATTTCTGTAGACTGCAGCAGTAGCCTTCCCTCTGTCATCTGTATGCCCAATGCTGCTAAGGATGCCACATTTTAATGTTTCCTTTTATACTGTCTGGGCTGATGACATTTAACGATACCAGGTAAAATAGAGTCATTCTCTCACAGGGACTGAAGTCAGCCCACCACATCATCTCGTTCTCCGACTATGCATTCATACTTGTGCCATTCTTCTGTGAAGTAAAGATGAGAGTTTAAATTCATCTCTAAAACCATATCGTTTATGTCCTGAGGGGTCTGATCACTGATCTACTAATAGATTTTTTTTTTCACATTGCAAGTCTTCAAACACACATAAACCCCTCCTCTCCCCCAGATTATGACTGCATATTATTTTGGGGCAACACATATGGAGAAACACCAGAGTTTAGAAAGGAATATTGTCAGGATCAAACCATATTCCTGGATGTGACTGGAAAATAACTTGAATGCATAGTAAACTTTAAATACTGGAACAACCACATCACCCTGCAATACCAGAGCAGTTTTTTGAGAGCAAGTCTTTTGGGAATAATAGTGTTGTTTTTGGATGTTGAAATCAAGAGTTTGATTCCACAGCTCCTTTGTGACAAGCCTTAAACCACTTACACTTCTAAAAGCTGAAGTTTTGCTCATGACTCTGCAGTTGCTGAGCCTTGGATACTGATGTGTGATCAGCCAAAGAGATCATGACCAATATTTGCATAAAAATGTCATAAATACATAAAATACATAAAAATACATAAAATACAAAAAATACATAAAAATACAACAAGATTCTGACATGACTATGAATAGCATCGCATATGGTTTTAAACAATCACATATGGTTTTAAACACTTTTTTGAGCACTATTTACAAAAAAAAAAAAAAATTTCCAAAGAGGAAAAAAACAAGTAAATTGTATTATCATGATATGTATGGCCTAAACATAGAGTATATAACCAAGTTTCCATTCAGCATTTTTTCTGTCTTGAAACAAAAAGCAGATGTTGATTTTATTAGACCTATCAAACTGCATGTTGTTTGGTGGAGAAACAGATGCAAGTTAAATTTATAAGAAAGTTCTTTAAAGATGCATTCCAATGGGATGAGAGATTCAGAGAACTAAGAAGAGGGATTCAGAGAACTTGGATCTTTTCAGTGGTTAGGGCATCTTTCAAGGTTAAGTTTTACCCTGATTTCTGAGGTCATTTACACACTGCTTCCATTCTGAAAGCAAATCAATGGCACCTATCTCAAGCCGTCCTGCTATCAACTGAAAAAAATAGAGCAGTGGAAGAACCATTCAAAAACAGATGTTACCAGAAGTCTTTATCTATACAAGAAGAACAGAGAATTTTTCTGGGGTACAGTGTCAGGAAGCTTTAATCTCTGGTAAAAATAAATGCCTCAGAAATACCTTCACTTTGCAACTAGAAGAAATAATAATTCTTGACAAAGATATGTGAAGGAAAGTCTGCAGAGCTATCTGTTGTTTCTACTTTGAGTTTCCACATCTGTGCCTTAACTCTAGTCAATTAAGTGCGTAGTCAGAGTGTTTCAAGGGCCAGGGGCTCCCTGGGGTGGGTCAGGGCAGGGCTTAGCAGCAGGGGCCCATAACACCACCCCAGCTAGTAGCAGGGCAGCTGGGGGCACTGGGCAACTCCCTGGGGTTGGGGATAGGCTGAGGCTGGGTCATGGACCCAGTGGGGTGAGGGCCATGGCCAGGCAAGAAGGACTGTGGGGAGTTGGATACCAGCCCTCCTGTGGCTTTGCTGGAGCAGGGGTTGATGGTCCGGAGTTGATGTGAAGTTCTGGGCCTGGCGGGGTTGGGGAGCCCTGGGGGTCAGTAGGGCTTACAGTGTCCTCAGGGCCTGTGCAGAGCACCAGTCCTGGGTAGGGGCTTCCTTGTAGTGAATAGAATTTAAGAGAAATCAGTGATTATATGAAACTGGGAATTTTCTTTTTTTTTTTTTTTTTTTTTTCCATAAATCTTTTGAAAACTTTTTTTTTTTTTTTTTTTTTTTAGTCCATACATCATTAGAAAACTTTTTTGTTTTTCTTCTATTCTTCTAAGGTAGCTTTTACTGTTTTCTTCTCCCAAAGCACTTTGGTTTTCAAGCCATTACCTTTCTTTTTTTGCCTTAAACAGCTTCATTTACAATATACATAACACTATCTGTTGCACCATGCTGTTTAAATTATTTACTATCAGTGTGCTTTATTGAAATGCAACAAAAAGTTTATTCTCAGAGAAATGAAACAACTATTAACAGTAAATTGGACTTCATTACATTTTCATAAGTCTTGATTTAAGATGATTATAAAATTAGAACTTCATTGCTATAAATGCAAATGTCTCCTGCTTAGCTTCTTTTATTATTAGTTTATTTTTACAGCCCCCGGTCTTGTAGGAGAATTGTGCGGTTAGTGAATTATTTTTACAAAACACACTGTATGTTTCTTTTATACACAGTCAGTAACAATGTAGGATACCTGCTGGTTCAATTATTTTATATTATTATGTTTTGGACAAAATTTCTTTTGGATAGATTCAGTTAGTATCAAGTTAATGTCAAAAATCATAATACATGCACCATTTGAGTATAATGAACTAAAAAGTCAAATGTCTCAGATGTTCAAGAGATCCATTTTGAGAAAACTTGACATCTGTTGCAGAGAGGCATTTAAGAAATAGTAAATTCCCCATTATTTTTCCTCTCTCACACACCTTCAAGGATCTGACCAATAAGTTCACAACCACCAAATGCAACAGCGCTTCCTTTTTCTTCTCTCTCACACAGACCTTAAGTAAAACGAAGTCATTCCATTCAGTAGTATATTTCCTACCAATTATATTCTATTTTCTGGAATCACTAAGCCTGTCAACACATCAGTACCTTGTTATCTCCTTCATGTCCTTTTGTCATCCTTACTGGAAAGAAACAGCAGATACTGGATCTTTTATACAAAAGTGTGCATGTACGCTGTTCACCCAGGAACTGCTTAATAAAATACCTTGCAAATATATCCTAGCAGTACCTCAGTAGTCTCATGTTTACCCATCTATCAGTTTTCAGCAAACTTGTATGAACATAATTTTTCTTGGTATTTCTTTCGCTTAATCAATGCACATAAACTTTTTTTGAAAATAGGTGGAGAATGAAGTGCAGAGAATGAGATGACACAGACAATGATCTTTGTGATTACATAAACTTCATTTCCTTGTAAAACTCAATTAGAAACATATGCATGCTTCTCCAGGTCAGCTTATCATATAAAATAAAACTGCATTAATGACTATAAAATTAAATAAAAGCTTCTTTAATTAGCAGACAGAAAATTTGAAGAATATACATTTTGCAGAGCATTCACCTCCTCATTTTTTCCTTTCTTCCCCATACTTATAAATTTCTTTATCTATGGTTAGCTAGCAAGTAAACAGCACTTTTGTGAAGTCATGACAAATAGCATTTTATTATATATATATGTATGTTTTAAATCTAGTGCCAGATGTGCTTTAAATACTACATGTGTCTCTTCAGTGAAAACTGGTGTAGCTGACAGAACAATGTGATAGTTATTTTAAGGTCCAATTTCATCTCAGCACATGTGGAAGAAGGTTGAAGATGTTGCAATGGGCATTAGATAAGGGAAATCTTCTAGAACATAAAAATGATTCATTTTATTCCTCTTGGCTCTGGCCATTCAGTCTTCCATACATTAAATTTGTTCAAGCAATTAGCATCATGCTTAATTCTACCTAGTTTGAATACTATATTCTGTATTTACCATAGACAGATCTAGCTCTTAAGATTTCCTTTTCTAAACCTAGGAATCTCAGTTTAGGGGACATGTACAAATGTTATTTCTTTATTTCTTTATTTAATCATTTCACCAGTTCACATTCTTACAGCTCAGGCAGCTAAATGGGAATAAACTTGCATTATATTTACCTACAACTTGCTTTGTTTCTTGAACTGCAATGTTACCCAGTTACAACTGCATCCACAGCTTTGTTAATTTTGTTACTTAAGCTGTTACAGTTGAAATAGCAAATCTGTCATGTATGGAGAGACCTTTAGGCACTTACTTGGGAAAACTCTACACTTCTGTTTCTGTTATTGAATCTTGTATCTTAATAATACAGAAGACATTGTCTTATATTTGCCTTTTAGTCTCATGCTAGCCTTCTGTGACATGACTTCCATCAGCCATTTATGACAGGTGAAGTCTGGAATTGCAATAAATTGCTATGGTTTTGGTAACTGGTATATTTCTGTATAGATTTATCCATTAGAGCAGTAGACCCTTTTTTCTTTCTTCTTTTCCTGCAATTCTTCTACACAAACTTACTTATTTTTCTTAGATCCAATCTTCAAAAAGAGAATTCCTTGTTCTAGAGAACAATTTCTACTAAACATTATTGTTCTGCATTTTGTTTGTCAGTCCTCTCTGGCTTAAAAGCATTTTGCTATCAATTTTAAAGGGATTAGAACTTTACCCTGCAAGACTGCTTTATCTCTTCCAGCTCCCATTTCCTACATCAATGATCTACTGCACAAACAGATCAGTGAAACCAGTGCGTGGTGATTGAGATGGCACAACTTTAGGAGCAATTGAACTTCAACCACCGTTTAATGGTATGCCTTCAAGAACTTCCATGAGTTACTGAAACAGTGGCATTATTTTAAATACATATACATATATCTTTCTATTCATATATATATAGGATTTTCCTCTTTATGTATAAGTGTACACATATATACACCTACACACACAGACACAGAAAAAAACACTAATTCAAATATCTAATTATAATTATTCTATAATCATTTGCTTGATTTTAAAGGTGCTGTTTGTCCAAAGTTCTGTAGTATATTAAGAAGAAAATAATTCTGTTATAAAAATAATGGTCCTCTGTAAAACTACATATAGAAACTTTTCAGTGGTGTTGGGTAGACTTAGATTTTCCTTGAAGCATTCAGGTTGGGAGGTTGTTTATTTATTTTTTAGCCCTGCAAAAAAGCACTTCACCGATTACCTTAGAATATCTAAGCTTTAATTTATTTGAAAACAAATTAACAATGAAAACAAATAATAACAAACAAATTATATTCTCAGTTGCTACACACAACATCATGTAAACATGCAAATTTTTGCCCCAGACAAGTATTTACAAATTAAAGACTGAATTGTGCATGCATTAGTTATGCAAGCTTTTTAATTACGATAGAGTAATGTTAGTGACATAGTTAAATGTCATAAAAATCCTCAAGGGCAGTTTATCCACTCCTTATGGTATAGAGATAACAAGAGCAACTTATATTGAGAAATATATCATCTGTAAAAAAAACATTAAATTGCACTTAGAAAATACAACAGGAGGTCACAAATCTGACACTTCTAGGTTGTATTTGGGCTGGAAATACACTGATATGTTCAGAGGCCCTGAGGCATATTAATAACAAATTTCAAACGGAAAGGAAAATTACCACATTTTACATTGTTGTAGGGGTGAGAGGGGAGAAGCAGAATTTTTTTCTGGTGTGGATTATCCATGGTTTTTGAAATTATGTTCATCCAGCTCTAGAAATGTATCCTAGGAAGTTTTTAAGGTTTCTAATAAAGGTCAAGCGCTCTAAATAGGCATACTCATTCTGTAACTGGAATATTTACCTATTTAATACCACCTAAATATTTCTTAATAATACATTGTGTT
Organism: Chauna torquata; assembly: GCA_013399475.1. Taxonomy (NCBI): domain Eukaryota; kingdom Metazoa; phylum Chordata; class Aves; order Anseriformes; family Anhimidae; genus Chauna; species Chauna torquata. The sequence continues at coordinate 20,463 of VXAL01017618.1, forward strand.
TGCTTCAGTAAGCTCGCTTGCTGAACTATTACATGGTCATAATGATTCTCTGTAGGGAAAATGTATCTTCTAATGTATTCCACTACTCCCTCAACTTTGATGCCTATTCTAATATGTCCTCATTGATCAGTTTAACCTCTAGAAAACTCCTGTCTGTATATTTGCATTTTGGGGGCTTGTTTTAGATTTGTCATGCATGATTATTAACATTATTTATTCTTTCTCTAATGAAGATAGTGTTAGGAAATTATCTGTACTGCTGCCAATAAATATCCATTAGTTATTTGCCTACAGAATTTGTTGACTAGAGGGATGATTTGAGGTGTATGCATGTGAAAGATACAATCAACTCCATACATTCAGAGAGATATTCTTTCACAGAGCCGAGTTTTCAAAAGAGATTAGTACTATCATTCTCTTAAATAAATAAATAAATAAATAAAAATCTATCCAATCAACCTGATTTTCAAAGTTTGTTTAAATTAATTAAGGATCTGATTCACCAGGCATGGCAAAATAAAGAGGGATAAATATTATGTATGCTTTAATGTCTTCGGTCTTCACATGAGAATGAGTAGTAAAACTCATGAGGTACCAGTTGGGACTAGCTGTGCCCAAAGACAGAAAGGAAAAGAGACTTGACTAACCTGCTCAAGAGCCTTTGAGAAGTTATCTAGTTATATAGTAGGAACTTTTAGTTTAGGCTGTCTACCCATTATTCATTGCACTGGTATCCTAGCTAGAAACCTGATATTAGTAACTGAAAATTCCCATTGGAGAAAGGGATATTGAATTTTTTTTTTTTAATATAATTTTTAGTCTCTTTTTTAAGGATAACTTTTTCTGTGGCAGTCCACAAATCTTGACAGAAATAGAATAAATCATAAAACACATTGCTTATTCTTCTCAAACACCATCTAATTCAGACTTCACATATGTCTAGAGCACTGATAGTGTATGTACTTGAGAGCTTCATTCGAGAGAAAATGTTTTATACTATACATCAGAAATAATATTGTATATGCAATGATTTTTCTAACTTCCCACAGTGATGACATGCCCTGACCACTGCCAGTCATGCTAACATTACTCAGTCTTCCCTACTACTTATCCCATTTTTCTGGGCTTATCTGTTCTGTCTTGACTTTCACATGCAGACTCTAAATTCTCAGGGGCAGGAACTGTTCTTTTGCTTTTGTAAGGCATCTGGCATATAGAAGTCCTGGTCTCATACTAGAGCTCCTATTTGCAATGGTAGCACAAATGATTAAAATTCTTTTATTTCCATTATTCCTCCATTAGTTTTCATTTTAATTAAACAAGTTTTACAAGTTGCAGTTGCACTAAGGTTAGACTTACAAGCCATACGAGTATCATAACTAATTTAATTATTTACACTATTCTGTCTCTAAGTATACTGACAAGTTATTACTTATTCATATCTAAAAGTGACAAAAAACATCCACAAAGAGTTGAAAGCCATAGCAAAACACAGGGAAGTCATCACTGTTCTAGAAGAAAAAGTAAAAACTTTTTAAAAGTTAATATATATTCATATGTTCTTTGGGACTTTAAAAATAGAAGTGTTTCCCATATCAATGCCAGTAAGATACAAGTCTAGATTTCTCAGTTCTTTTATCAGTTCTCTTTCATGTATTTATCTAGTTGGTGTTTTCTGTGAAATATATATATATATATACTGTATAATCACTGTATGCTTTATTTAAGTAAATATCTATTAGTAGAAAAACATTGGAAGTGAATTAATTACATCGCATGTAATGCTGATATTTTACATTTGTAATATATGACCTCTCAGAACCATTTTTATCCTGTAAGAAAGCTTGCCCACAAGACTGTTTTATGCTTACAAATGCTTTTAAACTGTCACTGCTAGATGTACTTTGGAACCCACACAACAATTTTGTTAGAAAGTTTACTACGTTTTGTTTGGCAGAACAAACTTTACATGGACCTATTTAAGAGCAGCTTGCAAGTGTGTGTATCATCATGAGAGGAGCCTAAAGATCAGGAGTATCAGACTAAAGTTTGGAAAGTGAGATAAGAATCTGCATGCCCTGTACATTGGGAAAGACATACAATTAAATCAATGGGGATGTTAGTCAAATGAGAATTGCATGATTATTAGACTATGTGATTAGACTGTGGTTATTGCTTAGGAACCACAACTGACAAATTCATACTTTTAGATGTTTTCTTGTTCAGCCAAATAAAAAAGATATACATGTAGTACGCATGCAGTAAGAGAAACAGCATCTCAAGTCTCAGCAAACTCACAGTCTATTGCGCTAGAACTGAAAATAGTGCCTTGTAAGGTATGTTTCAGTGCACTTCAGCTAAACCTGGTAGGTAGCTGCTCATGGGTTCCTGTGCCACAACAAACAGGGGAAAAAATTATCTAAAACTGAGAGGCAACCTAGATTGCATGAGCTAAAGAGGTGTATACACATACAATCAATTCCTATGAATCACCTCAAACAATTTCTTATTTCAGCACTGAAGTCTTTTACTTGCAGGTGGTTTCTGTGATACTTATGCATATTTTATCCCCGATCATGTATGAAGCAGTTCATACATGTAAGCTATTCTAGTGATAAGGCAAAGAAGAGCTGCAGTATTTGGCCACTTATAACTTTCAGTTACACATATCTAATACTTATATATGTTTTAGTAGCTACCCTTTCTTGTCAAGTTAAAATAATGTGTTTTCTTTTCATTATAGTAATTAAATATTTCTATAGCTTTATCTACGTGGTGGACTTTATTATGCAAGATATTCAAGAATATTTAGCATACAAACAAGTGTAAATAAGAAATGACAAGGTTATAAGCTACTAACTTTAAGAATCTTCTAGCCTAAACTGAAAGGTCTCAGCCTTCTTATTATTCCCAGCAGAATATTCACACTGCCTATTTTTCTTTAAAGGTAAAGGGGGGATGGGAGCGTAGAGTTGGAAAGCATAATAGAAATCTGCTTATATCACTGTAAGGATAGTAGGAATGAAAAATATCATCTTGCACATTTGCAGGGGAAAAAGAAGTTTCTCCTCATTTTAAGGAAAAGTCAGTACAATCATTGAAGCAATTGATTTATAGAAAATTAGCATCTTATGTGAGGTTAAATTTTCTATTGTTCTAGCCACTTATAAAGGTAGGGTGACTCAAGCATTACTTTCATCTGGGAGGCAAAACAGAGAAGGCTATGACTATCTTGAAATTCAAATGACTTGTCCTACTAAGAAAGCGCATAACATTATATCAACTACTATTTGTCATAATTATAGCTTTTATTTCCTGACAGATATGACACCTCAGTTTCTTGTAATAAGAAATGAGAAAGGTGAAAAGTGCTCTGGAATAGAAGCAAGCATGTTCTAAATTGTTTGAAAGTAAAGTTTAAGGACACTTCATTTTTTATAAAGTGACATTAAATTTCCCACAATTGATTTGGCAAGAGAAACATACCTATTATTATTCTGAAAGTAGGAATTTACCTTTTGCTGCATGAAACACTACAAAGAGAATATGAATTGAACTGTTGAGCTTAATCCTACAATTCCAGCCTTGATCATAGCTCAAGCACAGCTCAAGCAATATATTACAAGAGCTGTACAAGAGTGTATTTTAACATATTTCTTTCTAAGGGGCAAAGTGTGGGAACGACTTCTTTCCTGTCTTTTTTAAATTGTTTCAGGCAAATATGATCATTTCTCTTATTCTAAGGAATTTTGTCCAAAATATGGTCAGAGTTGTAGTATCTGCTATCTGAATGATCAATAAGCTGCTGAAATGTAAATAGAGAAGCCTGTGATAGTAGGGCAAACTGATACTTGTTCCACTAAGAAATAAGTAACGAAACTGAAAGCTAAATTATTGGGAAGAAAATTCAAGTTCACAATTTATTTGGGTCTGTCTTTCTGTAACATGCTGGAAGTATGTAGTAGTCAAGATAATACTGAGAAGAGCAGCGAATCTTCATGACTGTCCATGTGCTGGAAGTCATGAGGAACACATAAGCCCAAGTGAAGCTCATGGGTGATTGCTGCTAAATACTGCTAAATACTATGGAAATTTACACTGGGATTTGAGCTATCATATTTAAGTTATCTGAAAAGACCAGGATGACCACTGTGCACCTGGTTTGCTAAGTTCAGGCATGGTATGATCATGGAGGAATGAAGTAGAGCAGTAGAAAAGGATCAGGGTGCAAGGAAGGAAACAATTTCTTAATCTTTCCTTTGTCTAGAACACCATGTAAATTCTAGCAATTCCATTTGAAGTATAGTGTAGAAACAGTACTATAGAAGCAGTAAAAAGCAGAGAATCAGTCATGCAATATCTATAGAAGAGAGAACTGGAAACTTTAGAGATACCTTTTCAAGTCTCTCTCCACAAACAGAAAATTATAGAGGAAGCATCACACTGTCATGCAAAAGCTTAAAACCAAAATCAATCCACTCAACAGAAGTCCTTCTTCACATAATATATTCTCTATGGAGCTTTTTTTGCTGTGTAACGTTAGAGGTTAAAAGGTAATTTTAAAAAG
>VXAL01017618.1:37712-57939 GCA_013399475.1 Chauna torquata
AAATACAATAATGATAAAATAATAAATATTTTTTCAAGGCTAGGCCTATCTCTATTAGGTAACTGGAATATGACCAAAGGTTTAATTTAGCACTCAATATATCCTTAAAGCCTTCGAATTTCAAGGTTCAAGACGAGTTGTTGAACTAGATGGACCTTAGGTCTGAGCCAGTATTTATATGTATATTCTGATTAACAAGACTTATTCCAGATCATACAGTTGTCAGACTACTGCAACAAATTAATATTGCATCAGTTTCAGCTTGGTAAGTATGAGCAGACACTGACAATACACAAATGCTTACCAATATACAGTGCAAGTATTTTTCTATAATTTTTTTTTTCTAAGTCCAGGAGAAGCTGTACTATGGTTAATGCCGTACCTTTGTACTTGCTAGTTGACAGCAGGTGTAGTTTCTTGCTTTTAAGTCAAAAGATTAATAGCGGTCAGATCCTTAGCTGTGAAGTACATCAAAAGAGTTTATTTTAGTGTCACTCCAACTCTTTTCCACACAGAGAACTTGGCCTTGAAGATGTAAGTATGAGCAGGGAAAGGAGAAAACAGAAAAACACCTGGAACATTAAGGACCCTTCTCAGATCTTTCAGATGTATAAGGATGGCTTTCTAGCTTCTCAAAACAACAACAACAACAACAACAACAACAACAACAACAAATGGTTCTTATCTCAACAATAAATGTGCAAATGTTATTAAAATTTTTCATGTCTAATTTTTTCCCTAGATCAGATATTTTTCTGATAAAGATGCTGCATCTTCAAATATCACTTACAATTTCATCCATTTAACTTAAAAGCCCGTGCCTTTTTTTCCTGGTACCATACACTATTATCACTAGCCTTTAACCTTCTTTTATTGCATTATACATGGAATTGAAGGGCAATTGAAAATTTGAATTAAATTTCTCCATTAATGTAATCACTACCGCAGCCTAACTTAGTTTGCATGATATAAACAACAGACATTAGTTATCTACTCTTCTGGAGTAGACTAAGTTCTAAAATCTTAAAATAAGCTGATATGAAGCTTATGCAGTCTCAGAGGACAGAAGTCCATTCCTTGTAATGTCCACTTATTTTAAACCTGGGTGAGAAGCATCTGGATAACACAGGGGTGAAGTTTGCAATAAAGCCACGTTACATAAAAAGTACCCATTGTACTAAGGCTATTAATTAGTTAGTGGTAGCAGCCCAGAAAAGTAAGAGAGAAAATTAAACTGCTATAAATGAAAGATAATGGATGTCTGACAATGTCATATTCCATTAAGTGATTTACCCTGCACACTCTCACTAGCCCTGCAACCTCTAGCATCAATTTCCATAGCAACAAATGGCAATGTTACCAGCCAGAGCACATCCAACAACAAAGAGAACAAGCTCTAAAAATGTAGTTCAAGAAAAAAATAAATCCATTATAACAATATAAGTGTATACTGTACAAGATAGAATTGCATGTTCGAGATGCCTACTTTGTGAAAAAAAATGTTTATTTTCTTCAAGCTTAATGACTCACGTTTTGGAAATCTCCTGTTTATGGCTTGGAAGAGGTAAACATTGAGAAAAGATCATGCAGTCCATTAGCCCAGAACATAGGCAAGCTGCGCAGTACTTTTCCTTCCTTTTGGAGAAAGTTTATCATGGAGAAAGATATTTTTGAACCTAATACCAAGAAGTCATTCATGTTTTGACTCACCCAGGTCTCCTGGAAAATCCACTTGGGAGACTGCCATTCCCTCATATCTGCTAACTTGCGCAGTCAACATTATAGCCAGTCCAGCACTAACTCTATTCAAGAGTGTGGAGTTGACCACTTCCTGAGTCACAGAAGATATTTTTCTACAGCTCTGAAGTATAAGAATTTGTCTTTTCCTTACACCATAAAGACTCCAATTATTTTTTCTGATGGTCCCTAGCTTAGTCCTAATTGCAATGAATTAGTGTCTTCCTGTGGATAGCATGTATGTGTGCAATTACATAGGGTGCTTCCCATTGTCTAGGAGAACCTACTAAATAATAATGAAAAACAATAAAAACCCAAACCAAAACCAAAACGAAAAACTTTTCCATTGTTTGTGAAGCCTCAGGCTATTTTGATATTTCTTAAGAATATTTGTTGGTTCTTCACTGTTATGTAAGATATTGTGTGTAACTTATCAGACACCACATGAAAGCACTATCTTGGATCTTCCTGCTTCTCTGTGAGGCCTTCATAATGCATTCTCTCAGCTGCTCGCTAAAGTGGCAAGTGTTGTAAATCAGAGTACCTAAACTGATCACTTGTTTCTTGCACACACACACACACACAAAACATCCTTTCAATCCTATATAGCATAAAGCCTCTGACATTTCCTTCCTGACCTCACCTCAGTAATCATGACTGTGGCATCCAGAGATTAACAGGTTTCAAGAAAAACTCTTTGCAGCAGGTCAGAGCTTCTGTGGCCAATGCACACTAAATGGCAGCAGCAGGTTGACAGCAGATTCCCCAAGCTAACACTGAGTTCATTTCAAAATTGAAGAGAATTTTAGATGTTGCAAGAGAAATGTTTTAGGAGCTATTTACCCTGTTGATTTAACTTTGCCAGTTTGAAGCTTTAAAACTGGAGAGGAAAAAAAAAAAAGGCAAATTGGAGAAAACTCAGTTACTGCGGTGCAGTGCACAGGGGATAATACCACTCTGCTTTTCCCAAATAGAGCAAGCAATGGCTGGAGCGTTAGGGTTTACCAAAGTCACTGATGAAGATCAAGTTTTCAGAAGCCACATAAGATAAGGGTAGGTGTTTCTGAAGCATGAGCCACTTCATCCTGCCTTGTTGTTCCACAGAGGTGGAGCAGATTTTTCCACTACAAAGTTACCTTCAGGTGATGCATTTTATATGTGTGGCAGGGGGCATGTCCAGGAATGTAGATATCTCTTACTAGATGGCCCACAATCTCCAAGTGACTTCCATTAAAATACTTAATTTAGAAGCTAAGCTAAATTTGCTTTCAGGGAGGCTGATTCACAAGCATCCAAGTTACTTTTAGAAAAGGCTCCTAAAAATCGAGGTTCTTAAGTTGCTTTAATGGTTTTGGTAGTTTTGCTCCCAACTCTTTTAAAAGCATACTCAATCATTCTGAATCTCATTTTCAGATCCCCAAAAGGAGATACTAGCTGTCTCCAGTTTGAGATCAAAACAAGATTTTGAATATTAACAAACATCGTGGAATGGATTGACTTTAACCAGGTTATGCTCGCATTTCTCTGAGCAATATTTAGTTTCCACGGATGTTGTAACGATTGTTTCATGACTACTGTTATAACACCTGGAAAGGTTTCAATTAAAAAGTATCATATCACAGTGTCTTTTATGGAATATTTAATTAGAATAAGTTGATCAGAGTATACCTATTTGTTATCTTTCTTTTTTAAAAAACTTTAGAGAATTAATTAGGCCTATCGCTCCCCATATTTTTGCTAATAGCTTATTATTTTGGTAGGATCATGTTATCTTTCATTCCTAAAATATTCCACTGGACTTTTCCATTAGTGCCTGTGTACAATTACACTCTTTTTTAAAAAAAGATTCATCACTGCCAGGCTTATCAAAATTGCATTACTACCTCAGACATTCCCCGTAGGTTTTTTAAAGTGCTATCATTTCAAAGAAAAATATCATTTTATTCTGAGGATTTCTATTTCTTTGCTCAGTGTGTGACTCCTATTGCTGCACAGAAATGCTCACTCCAGTTAAGGAATTGCAGTGCGTGGCAGTAAGGATATACTCCTGGTGTTGCTGATTGATGGTCTTGTGTTTGAGCAGAAAACTCAGTTATCTGAAAAGTTCATCCTTAAAAGGTGTATGTAATCAACAACAACACAAGACTTCTTCGATGTATCAAGAAGTTGCAAGAGTTACTCCCCTCCTGCTCCTCCCCATCCCCCCCAAAAAATACATTATACATTTGTCTGGCCTCCAATTAACATCATTTACATTAAAATCTTCTTTAAATAAAATAAAACAAAACTATGTAAAAGTTAGTACAAAATGTTTTTACCATTTTATGATCTAAGATTTTGATATCCACAGGATAGTCTGTGGATTTGATAGTCTCTACAGTTAAAATATGATTTTGATTGTTTTTTTGTTTGTTTTTTCTCAATAACACATATAATTTAAACATGTAATTTATGGAAGTCTTGAACTTGTAAGTATTTGAATTACTACATAGAGTTTTATCTGCAAGATTTCCCATTAGGTTTGATAGGATTTTTGGTTCTGATTTATAAGTATATATATTACTGTCCAGTGTAACTCATAATTATTATTTTTTTTTAATTACAAAGCCTATTCAAAGACATTAAAGTGCAGAAACACCAGTTTCTATTTTGATAACCTTGCACTCATTCCATTTGTGAGTATTAAAACTATAAGGAAGTAATGTCATTGTTAAACACAATTATTTAATTCCAAACACCTAAATGACTAAAAAGACTGCCTGGACTCTTTTTAGCATACGTACTACTTTATGATTACTAACTGTTATTATTTTCAAGGTTCCAAAGTTTCAGTATTCTGTATGAAATATATTCCCTTTATCTACAAAACTGAGGCTAATGTGTCTATTCTAGAGACAAAAAGGTGTTTCTGTTTTTTTGTTTTGTTTTTAGTTTTTTTTTTTCATACTAATGATCATTCTGCAGAAGCAATTAAAACAAACTAACAAACAAAAAAACCATCTGTCCTAAGCACAGCTGGACAGGTCAGGAAATTCCCAGTAATATATTTAAATGTTTATGTTCTGATGTGAGAGAGAAAAAATGCTTCATGAAACAAAGCCTTGGGACAGCTCCAAAACAGGAGCAGAATAAACTAGTGATTAAGAGGAAGGAAAAAAAAAAAAGTTCTATGGGTTAGAGGAGAAAAGTAGTGTAAGCCTTCTGTAGACATGATCCTGCAGTTAAACTGGAAGCAGATTTTGACTACTGTTTCGCTCAGACAACCCACATGAGTGGCAAGAGAGCAGGCTTCTGACATTATCATATGAAAGAATTCATGAGAAGGTGACTGAAAGGCTACAAAAAATCTATAACCTGCAATCATTGCACTAAAAAGAACATTTTTAATTTCCTTGCCTTCACTATAGGAGCTTCAGCACAGCTCTGCTCTACAGGCACTTAGGGTACATGAAGATTATGTTTTCAAAATTGCTGCTTCAAGTTCACACACTGACTTAGGGAAATATCGTTCAGTGAAACAAGGGAACTTTTCCTGCTGATAGGAAACATATTATGAAATCTAAACTAATTTTGCATTATTTAGATAATTGAAGTATTCTCATTTAGCCTAGAAGTGAAAGAGTTTCTTTTAGGAACAGTTTTTGGAGGGTTGTCTGTTTTTTGTTGCTGTTGTTGTTGTTGTTGTTGTTTGGTTGGTTGTTTTTTGTTTGGTTAGTTTATTCCTTCCAAATAAACAGTCTTCAAATCCTTTCATAGCCAATGGAAAACCATCACAATGGGCAAGCTGTAAAGCAGGTACTATATGAAGTATACAGTACATCTTCATACTGCAAACTGCACTGTGAGGGTAAGATTGCTGTATTGCACCTAGGCAAGGTCAAGCAATCTTTCACAAATATTACTGTAGGAGGATTTTCTTCAGGTGCCTAGAATTTTATTTTATTTTATTTTATTTTTTAATGCTTACGTCAATCCTAGCTGATAGAGAACATGAAGAATCCAATTTTAGACTCAAAAAAATATTTATTTAACCCCCTTTACATGTGAAATCTTGTACCACAGCATCAACCTTCAAAAGAAGTATACATTGTCCTCTTATAGCTGCTGTACTTTGTGCTCCTCCTGTTACAGTCATGCTATCTACTTTCAGATAATCCACGTTTAGGAAGGAATTAGAATTAGCTAAAGAAGATAATACTTTGAGTTGCACATAGAAGTATCTATAATCTCAGATATTTCTGATATTGATATAACATTTAACTATTTATATTTCTAATTTTTTTTTACTTGGCTTTTTACTTTGATAGTTTAATCTGATCTGTAGTATTATTATACTTGGACATAAATATCAGCATGAGAATTATTAATGAATTGGACAGGAGGTTTTGCACATTAGCCATGTTGCTGTATTTTGCATTCTGTTACTTTTGGTTTTCTATGTGCTGTGATGTGCAAATCAAATCCACTCAAGCTTGCAGTAAAATTTTCCTACAAACTGCTGCCATTTGCAGTGGAAGCTAGTGATCCTCTTTTCTCATATCTAGGACAGAAAGGTATTTTTTGAGACAGCTCTGAAAAGCAGTTGAGACTTTACTTCTAAAACATGACTTCAACAGTCTATCACTTTGAGGGTGTGGGAAAGGGAAATTAGATGAAACACGGGAAATACATCATTGCAACAAATAAATATACTCCCAAGCATGTTTATTTTGCACCATAGCAATCATAAGCCTTACAGCTATGAAACTGCCTTGTAAAAGTAAAGGATAAAACACCCTTTTGAATATTTTTTCACCCAAAAGAGGAGTTCATTGATACAACGTAAGCCATTAAATGGTCAGTTTTTAAATGGCTTTTGAAGAATGCTTACAAATCCAGAGACTTACTAGGAGAATGTACACTGAAATTATTAGAGAATTCTGGCCTGCTGATGAGATCAGTTATGAGCAGAACTCCACTCCACACAAGCAAAATTATTGCTTTTTTTTCCTTTATCAGACAGAAGATACTGAGAAAAAAAAAAAATCATAGCTGCATCAAGAGGATTTGTGGGGAGATGCGAACTGATTGTTCAAAAGAAACAGCAACAACAAAAAGCTTGTTATATGTTTTAGCATTTAGGGAACCAGTGAATTTTTAAACTTCCCACTGTGATGCTATAAACATGCTGTCTCTAATGCTGCCAAAGCTTATTGAAACCCCTGGTAGGTAACTCCACAACACTCCACGCACCATGAAATTCAATTACATTTAAGAAAATTAGGGTTGAGTTTAATTACTTGTGTGCACTTTCAATAGGCACATATTCTGCCTAAGTATGTGGCTTGCAGAGGTCCTGACTTTCAGATTGAATTAATTCACTCACATATTGTACATTTGCTTTTGGCTACATGAAGATTGAAATTAATTTAACTGTTGAAGGTTCCTTGCATTCCTGGCATAAAGAAAAAAGAAAAAGAAAAAGAAAGAAAAAGGAAAAGGAAAAAGGGAAAAAGGGAAAGAGAAAGGAAAAAAAAGAAAAAGAGAAAAAGAAAAAAAGAAAAAGAAAAAGAAAGAAAAAGGAAAAGGAAAAAGGGAAAAAGGGAAAGAGAAAGGAAAAAAAAGAAAAAGAGAAAAAGAAAAAAAGAAAAAGAAAAAGAAAGAAAAAGGAAAAGGAAAAAGGGAAAAAGGGAAAGAGAAAGGAAAAAAAAGAAAAAGAGAAAAAGAAAAAAAGAAAAAGAAAACCCAAAATGTTCTAGTGAAGCTGCAGGAAAAGGAACAATTACTCTTCTGTGCAGAGCATGCAAGAAGGAATCCCACAAGACCAAAGTATTTCTGTTTTGTTTATGCCAGATCATGGCGAATAAACAACAACAACAATAAAACCACACATACAAAAGACATACAGTTTTCTTCCATTTTCCTATTCCCTATCGGATAACCAAACCAGGTTTTAAAAATAACCTGGGAAAATTATAATAATTGTTTAATTTATCATATATATACATATATACATATANAAATGTTCTAGTGAAGCTGCAGGAAAAGGAACAATTACTCTTCTGTGCAGAGCATGCAAGAAGGAATCCCACAAGACCAAAGTATTTCTGTTTTGTTTATGCCAGATCATGGCGAATAAACAACAACAACAATAAAACCACACATACAAAAGACATACAGTTTTCTTCCATTTTCCTATTCCCTATCGGATAACCAAACCAGGTTTTAAAAATAACCTGGGAAAATTATAATAATTGTTTAATTTATCATATATATACATATATACATATATTTTGCTTTAAGTGTCTCTTTTACTCTCTTGTCCCAGAGGAAAGACTGCAGCAACACTACATAGGTAAGTTTGCCTGCCCCATTACAGTTCAGACAGCATGTCCCCTGTTCAATGTCTTGTTATGCTTGTTACTAGCTGATGAAATCCAGAGTCCTCATGTTTAACGTATACTATAAAATTCTGCTGTCCTCACAAATGCAATGATGGTTATTCCTTATCTATTGGTACTGGAGGAGAATAATGAGGAACTACACCTTTTATAGTAATACTTATTCCCTAGCTTCCTCAAGGTATTTTCCATTGGACAGATTGTTTATTACAATTCATATTTTGCTAACTTTACATTGTTTCCTCTGAAAAAATAGCATAGATTAAGGATTAATGCTCTACCCAGAGGTCTCTTAAGAACAAGGATATCAGATTCACTACTGACATGCTGCAATGGCTTGCAAAAGCAGTCACATGCAGAGTTTTGTTGGACCTGTCAGTTATTCCATAAAAGTCTTCACATTGCCCACAAGACGGAAAAACTAAGTTGCATCAACAGCTCTGAATCATGCCCCCTCTTCCCTTTAAAGGAAAATACAAAAATTGAAAACATGATTTGTCAGTATATAGCTTTTACATGGTCAACTTTAAAAGTGACTGCCTATTTTAATTCAGACTGGAGAAAAGAAAAAGTAAAAGAAAAGAAAGGAAAAGAAAAGAAAAGCAAAGAAAAGAAAAGAAAAGAAAAGAAAAGAAAAGAAAAGAAAAGAAAAGAAAAGAAAAGAAAAGAGAAAAGAACAAAGCCACAAATACACAAGCATGAAGATGTTCATGATAAATGCTTTTTTGTTGTTGTTGTTTTGTTTTGTTTTGTTTTGTTTTCCTGCTAATATTAACATGAATAAATAATTTAACTGAAGGCTGCAGAAGTAACCTAGGTAAAGGTAGAGGAAAAAAATATTCTTATTACTGCATTAGGCCAAAGCAGGCTTTAACTACTACTGCAGTAAGACATAATGAGACAGGGAGGAAGGAGGGAGAAGGTAGGAGGGAACAGCAAGGTAATAATACATCTTAATTGTACAGTGTGAATCCTTTCTGGCTCTTGGGAAATGAGGCATTACACATTGTGGTTTAAAATCAAGTTTACCAATTGTAAGATAGTCTCTGCACTGTTTTCATTGCTTTTATTTAAGAAACAAATGGCAGAAAAACAAAGAAATGAACAGAAAGTAAACTTGACCAGTGATTTTTCATCTAGCACCTGGTATTGTCATGGCTTAAACTGGTCGCAGTAATGAAAATCCACAGAGGATGCTGTGTTTATTTTAAACATATTGTTATCTCAATTACCTAGGTCATGGGCGCAGGGAGCTGGGGTGGAGGGAGGATGAGGCAGGGGGGCAGAGCTGGGAAGAGAAAAAGTAAAACAATCTCATAGAAAAAAAGAAGGCAGGAAAAGAAGGACTAAAGAGGATGCTTTAACTCTTCCTTTGTCATCAAAGGAATAATGCTTCCATTGTCTGTCTCTGTATTGGTGGTGATACCATTCCAAGCTTTTACAATTCCAGACAAAATACCACATTAGAGAAGTTCTCAGTCATAATAAACCATCTTTTAGGCATTTCTATTCCAGCTTGGTAACCCCAAAGGTAATTTAACTCAAATTTCATACCATTTGGAAAGATAAGTAACACCACTGAAGTGGACAGGAGAAAGCACATCTTGACCCTATTCTCCTACACTTTTCACTACCCTGGAAAGTGGCTATGTAGAAAATGATATCCCAGTGAAGTACAGGCATAAACATGACCACAAAGGTACACAGTACAAGAGATTAAATCTTACTGGGAGAGCTGTTATTGTTGACAATGAAGTAACAATATTAAAAAAAAAAAAAAATCATTCCAATGATTTGGACAGCTTTGAAACAGTTTTATTTCCAGTCTTCTGGCTTCATTGAAATCTCCTTGATATTTTCAGTTGAAAGGAAAAGAACTTATTGACGGGCCTAAAACTATTTTTATTTGCATGTATAAACTTGTAGACCTTTTGTGATGAGCAAACTTGACAAGGCACAGCCTACTTCACTTCAGTTCCTGATAACAGCCCAACCTAAGGCACTAATACTGTGGCAAAGGATTTTCTACATCACTTCATCAGGAGCATAATAAAACAATGTGAGATATCATGCTGGCTACAGAAATATTACAGGGTATCTAAAAAAGACATTTCACCTGCAACCATGCCCCATCTGCCAGTCCTTCTCCCCATTATGAGTGTGATAATCAGGAAAAAAAGGACAATTCACTTCGTTTCTTTCTGCAAGAGCAACTCATGCAGCCTTAACTCTTCCAAAAGTTCATATTCCACAGTTCTCACTCTCCCAAATTAGCAGCATCTCTTTGTTGTAAAACCACTGCTCCTTCTCACCAGGGGTGTCCAAACAAATCTTGCAGTCACTCACCCCTTTCCCTACTCATTTGAGTTTTCTTGACACCCTTTCTGTAGATAGAACTATGCAGTCATCCAGGGTCTTTAACCTTTTCATAATCAGTTTTGGGCAAATTTACCCCACTCTGAAAGGGCAATGGATAATTTTGTTTGTCTATTTGATTTTCTTACATTTAATAGTATGTTTACATTACATTTCATTTCATCCAGAGGGACCTGGACAAGCTAGAGAAGTGGACTCATGCAAACCTAATGAGGTTCAATAAGTCCAAGTGCAAGGAGCTGCACCTTGGTCAGGGCAATCCCAGAGATGAGTACAGACTGGAAGAACAAATTTAAAGAAGCCCTGTGGAGAAGGACTTGGGGGTTCTAGAGGATGAAAAGCTCGACATGAGCCAGCTGTGTGTGCTCGCAGCCCAGAAGGTCAGCTGCATCCTGGGCTGTGTCAACAGAGGCATGGCCAGCAGGTCAAGGGAGATGATTGTCCCCCTCTGCTCTGCCCTTGTGAGGCCCCACTTGGAGTACTGCATCTAGGTCTGGGGCCCTCAGCACAAGAAAGACATAGATGTGTTAGAGTGGGTCCAAATGAGGGACACAAAGATGATTGGAGGGCTGGAACATCACTCCTACGAAGAAAGGCTGAGAGAGCTGAGCTTGTTCAGCCTGGAGAAGAAAAGGCTCTGGGGAGACCTCATTGCGGCCTTTCAGTACTTGAAGGGGGCTTACAGAAAGATGGACAGATAGTGATAGGACAAGGGGGAATGGTTTTAAACTATAAGAGTGGAGATCTATATTAGATATTAGGAAGAAATTCTTCACCATGAGGGTGATGAGGCACTGGAACAGGTTGCCCAGAGAACCTGTGGATGCCCCATCCCTACAGGTGTTCAAGATCTGGTTGTATGGGGCCCTGGGCAACCTGCTCTAGTGAGTGGCATCCCTGCCCATGGTAGGGGGGTTGGAACCAGATGGTCTTTAAGGTCCCTTTCAACACAAGCCATTCCATGATTATATGATTTTATGATTGTTTTAAACAGCAGCATTAGGACTGGGGTCACAAAAGACCTAAACATACTAATATAAAAACAATTAGTCATTTGCCTTCACATCAATATAAGTATTATTTTTCTTTTTAATTTTTTTTATATTCCACAGAAATATATGCTTTAACTCCTGATTTTTTGGTACAACAACTTGATTCCAGAACATGGAGTTATTTTCTCAGCATAAATGTAAATTTTTTCATTAAATTTCTTAGTGGAATCATGAGGAAGGAAAACATGGAAACTTAAAAATAAGCACATTAGTACATCAAAACACTCTGATTTAGCACCAATGATTTAAGATTTTGGTTTTTTTTTTTGCACGCAATGTTAGAAAAGTTTGAAACCATTAACTTGTGAATTCTCTATGAAACCACCTATAATTAAAGCACAGCAAGTGAAATGTATGTCCCCGCATATGTGGTTAAGTTGCATAGCAAATCTAATTGGATGACTCACCAACTTCAGAGAAACATGCTGAATCCCTTCAGTGTATTTACCCTGCTCTAAAACAGGACATTACTGTTAACCAAAAAGCATATTTCAAAAGTGACTCTCCTTGGACCAGTTGTGGTCCCAACCAATCAGACTGTGCTTTTCCAAGCCCTTCCCAATCCTCATTTCCACACAGCACTTTTAACACTCACAATATGGCATGCATCAGCAAGCTGAAGGGGACTTCAGCTATAATTATGGTCCTATCATGGTCAGTCTGTGTAATGGTGCCACCTTATCTGTTCTACCTCTCACTGTCTCTTTCTTTTTTGTAAAGGAAATGTTAGTTTGTTACACTCCATCTTACCGAAAGTGAATTATTACAGACTTATGAAGAACTGCAAAGCTATCTAGCAAATTCCTACATTGGTGGCATATAACTAACTCTTCCTAGGTCCAGTAAAATCCACTCAACTGGGCTTTTTATCTTATAATAAGTTACTGTGACTCAACTGAAAAGTACAATGATATAAAACATTTAGCACATAGATAAGATTTCATTACACTGAGTAGTACTGAAAGGTTTTAAAAGCTATTTCATAGCAGTGAAAGAGTCTTAATAGGAACCAATGAAAAGTTTATTTTGGAAGGTAGATTTTGAAATATCTTTGTGCCGAATCCTCTATGTTGTTTGGGGCATATACTTCTAGCACTTTCTCAATAAAATACTTATAACATGTAAAACTAATTTGCTGTTTATTAACTTAGTTCTTCCATAAACACGTTTTTTGTTTCACATCCTTGCAGAAATTTTACTGTTATAAAAATATAGATATATTTAATACATATTTATTAGTATCAAAATTACACAGTAAAATTTGTATTTGTCACTAGAGATAAGCTGTCTACATGTCGGTGAAGTCAGAATGAAATGTATTTAATGCCTTAAATGTGCAGAAAAAGATGTAAAAATAAACCTTTATTCAGTTAAGCACAGATTTTTGAATTCATTGGATCAGTTTCAGCCAAAATGGAAAACAGAATATATTAGGAATTATTTGGAAAGGAACAAAACAGAAACAAAATATAATTCTTATTGGTAAATACGTGGTAGGCCTACATCACTAATACACTACGTGGTTCACATTCCTGTGATGGGTTTACAAGGCAAGATTTTGGGAGCAGGGGGCTGCAGGGGAGACTTCTGTGATAAGAGCCCAGCAGCTACCCCATGTCAGATAAGAGCCAGCTCCAGCCGGCTCCAAAACGGACCCGCCACTAGTCAGCACTGAGCCAGTGAGCGATGCTGGTTGTGCCTCTGTGAGAGCAGATTAAAGAAAGGGAAAAAAATGCTGTGCAACAGCAGCTGGGAGAGAGAGGAGTGAGGAACAGCCCTGCAGACACCAAGGTCAGTGAAGAAGGAGGGGGAGGAGGTGCTCCAGGCACCAGAGCAGAAGTTCCCCTGCAGCCCATGGTGAGGCCCATGGTGGAGCAGGCTGTCTGCCTGCAACCCATGGGGTACCACGGTGGAGCAGATCTCCACGCTGCAGCCCATGGAGGAGCACACAGTGGGGCATGTGTATGTGGCCTGAAGGAGGCTGCAGCCCATGGAGATTCTCTGCAGGAGCAGACTCCAGACCAGACCTGTAGCCCGTGGAGAGGAGCCCACACAGGAGCAGGAGATCTGGCGGAAGCTGCTGCCCATGGGGGAAACCATGTTGGAACAGTTTGCTCCTGAAGGATGGACCCCATGGTACTTAGATCTGGTGAGGCAACACCTCGAATATTGTGTTCAGTTTTGGACTCCTCACTACAAGAAAGACTTTTAGGTCCTGGAAGATGTCCAAAGAAGGTCAGTGAAGCTGGTGAAGGGTCTACAGTATAAGTCTTATGAGGAGTGGCTGAGGGAGCTGCGGTTATTTAGCCTGGAGAAAAGGAGGCTCAGGGGAGACCTTATCGCTCTCTACAAGTACCTCAAAGGAAGTTGTAGCAAGGTGGGGATTGGTCTTTTCTCCCAAGCAACAAGTGATAGGACAGGAGGAAATGGCCCCAAGTTGCACCAGGGGAGGTTTAGGTTGGCTATTAGGAAAAATTTCTTCAGTGAATGGGTTGTGAAACATTGGAACAGGCTGCCCAGGGAAGTGGTTGAGTCACCATTCCTGGAGATATTTAAAAGATGTGTAGATGTGGTGCTTAAGGACATGGTTTTGTGGTAGACTTGGCAGTGCTGGGTTAATGAGTGGACTAGATGATCTTAGAGGTCTTTTCCAATCTAAATGATTCTATGATTCTATGATACAGACCATATTGGAGCAGTTCTTGAAGAACTGTAGTTTGTGGTAAGCCCATGTAGGATCAGTTCAGGAAGGACTGCATCCCGTGGGAGGGACCCCACTGTGGAGCAGGGGAAGACAGTGACCATGAAAGAGAGGTAGATGATGAAACATTACAGACTGACTGCAAGCCCCATTCCCAGCTCCTCTGTGCCACTCATAGGGAGAAGGTAGAATAGGATGGATGAGGGGGAGGTGTTTTTAATTTGCTTTTAGTTCTCACTGTTCTAGTCTGTTAGTAATAGGCAATAAATTACATTAATCTCCCTACATTGAGTGTGTTTTGCCCATGACGGTAATTGGTGAGTGATCTCCCTGTACTTATCTCAATGCTTGAGCCCTTTTTCGTCATATTTTCTCCCCCTGTTCCTTTGAGGAGGAGGAGTGAGAGAGCAGTGTGGTGAAGTTTGGCTGTCCATCAAGGTGAAACCACGACAATCCCTCCTGCTCATAAGAAAAGATAAAATTAACCAAATCAATAAAGAGAAAGAAAGCATATTTAGCTATATGAAACAATACCCATTAACATGTAATAGACTGAGATTTTTAGTTTAGAAAAGAAACAAGAAGACAGAGGTCTACAAAATCACGAACTGTGTGCAGGACCTGAAGAATGAACAGTCATCATACAGAGAATGTATATTTGCCCTTCCTTCCCATACAAGTTGTTTTGAGAAGCCAGTAAAATTATTAGGCAAAAGATGTAAATGAAGCAAAAAAGAAGTACTTTAATAGCACACTAATGATAGAACTTGCTGTATCATCAGACTTTAGAAGCAGAAAGTTTAAATGGGATTAAAAAAGATTGGACAACTGCATGGAAAACAGGTCCATTCATATTTATTACACTTTCTGGTCTGCATGTAATCTCTGGCTCAGAAAGTCCATAAATCACTGACTGCCAAAAGTTGGGGATGTATACCCAGAGAAAGGATTACTCTACACATGCCTGGTGTTTTCTCTTCTTTCCCTAAGCAGCTGCTACTGGCTTCCACTGGAAATGGGTGGATGAACTTTTGGTCTCATCCAGTATGGAAGGTCTTATATATCTGTCTAATAGCCATAAATGGTGACATATGACTTAATTTTACTCATTTAACCCACTCTTGAACTTCAATGAGGGCATTAGACTGACTTGTGTTCCCACATAATAAAAATTACGTTTCTCACAGAACTAAAGCCTAGTGTTCAAGCTTTGACTTTCCAGGCTTATCAGGCCAATGCTCAAAGTCAGATTCCATGTGGATGTACAAGCTACCAAAATTTGAATCTTGAATTATGAAATGGCACTTCAGCACCCAACTTGAGGTCTGGGCCCAGCCACGAAAGAAGTTGCTCGCAGATACCACAAAATTGCCTCAGCTGAATCCAAGGTTTGCAACCTTTGTTCGTTTTCACAAGGACATACTATTTTAAAATATCTGCTATATATACTTCATTGCATCTGCTTTTAAGGGACTACTCTGCAATGTGCTATTAAGACAAAAAGGAAAGGGAAGTAGAACGTTCCTTTTAAAATACTGCTGACCCATCTGCTCTAGCTTAAAGTACGCTAAGCCATAAGGTGAGCTACAGATTGGAGGTGTCTGATCTCAGTTTGAAGGCATGGCTCTGTAGTCTTGGCTATAGCCATTTGATCCTTGCTCTATTGATTTAAATTGAACTATGATCTTCTGAGGAAGTTTAACTTGTATAAGCCATCTTTAAAGTCTTATAAATTTCCACATCTGATTTAACACAGGTTTATTTAAACCTTAACATGTGTGAAACCTTAACTTGTGTAAAATTCAGTAACACAAAATATCTCCTCATCAGGGTATATATATATATATAAAGATTTAAATGAATATCTACCTTATAATTGATGCATATAGCGAGTTTCTGATAGGCTTTGTGGGTGTTAACATTGTCAGTCCTCTCTCAGCATTACTTGTCAACTGGCAGGTCAACTGAGAGGTATTCAGAACACCTGCGGCTGGCAGTCTTCAAGGCTAAAGCTTTGCAGCTTGGAAGAAAAGCTAGGTGGATGAGGTTTCCATGAGTGTTAAGGCTTCTTTCATAGATTGCAGTGAAGCCAGGGACCTTTTCTGCACCACTGTTTTCCAGTTTGCCCTCTATCTTTGAATTTTTTTTTTTTCCAAAGGTATTTGTGACTTGCCAGTTTTATTTTCAGGTACCTCCACTGCACTTGTCTTGACCATTAACAAATAGGCTGAACTTCATTGTTTTATCATGAGTGATTCACTTGCTGCCTAATGTTCAACTTTCTGCAGGGGTTTTCCCTGAAAGCACTGCTGAAGCTTGCTGGCTCTACTTGAAGCAGTATGTCAGCTGCATTCTAGCAGGGAAGGAGAGCTGTTGTTTTGTGTTGGGGGACTAAATGCTGTATGTCATGCAAATAGGTGACAAAAACTACCATTTCAGAAGGTACTGCTTAAAAAGAGTAATGATGTGTCCTGACTCTAGGCTTCAAAGAGTTTCTTCTATGCATTTTTGAAGAGTGAGATCTCAAAACAAAAGACACATATGCAGAGCCAACTTATAGCTCCTGCAGTTAGGTACCTAATTGATTAAAAATAAGTTAAAAATGAACAAAATACACATAAGGAGCCTGACAAGTGCTAAGATGTGTCAAAATAACAGCCTCTCATGAATATACTATCAAAGCAATTACATTTTGTTTTCAAGAACATTTGTGCTGATGAAAAATCCTCTATATATTGGATAACTAAATTAGTTGGCTTGTTTAAATATACATTTAGGGCACCTGTTTTCAATGTTCCTTTGCAATTACTTTTTCTTTTACAGGGAAGCATGAGGGGCTGAAAACTTCCAAATGCACTGAAGATTACAATTAAGCTGCTAAAAAATAATATATGACATATTTGCATTAAAAAAAAAAAGTCATGACAAGCTCTTGGTCTTTGTCACACAACACAGGCAATCAGTTCCCAAGCTGCTGAATAAATGAAAATTTCAGCCAGCTGTCAGGCTATTAAACTGATTCTGACAGAATCAGGGATCAGCATAGCCTTATAAGTAAGAGCAGGCCAAGTGTTTGCCTACTCACTGATGACTGTAAACTTCATCTGCAGCTTAAGTCAGGCTAAGAGTCAAAAAGCATTTGACTGGCCTCTGTAGACTGGCTGCAGGAAGAGGTGAAGATTGCTTGGTGTGGTGTAAACATTGAGTGTTGCTAAACGTAACACACACACACACACACACACACATACATAAAGATATTTTTGCACTTTCTGAATACTGGATACTGAAGATAGAACTGCAAGAGATCACAATCTAAGGATGTGATGGGTAAATAAAACAGGTTTTGTAAAATCCTTAGGCATTGTCAGTCTTTTATTCAGTCCCATTGCTAAATACTATTCTTTGCCGAGTTTAAAAGCACCATCTGTCATACCCTGTGTTTGCATTAAACTGACCTTTGAGTCAGTTTAATGCAAATATGTATGTCGGGACATACAGAATTGGGCCTTAACTGGATCGAGTTCTTTTAATATTTACATATGTCTTAAGAAAAAGGGATCAAGAAAAGACCATATCAAGACAGTCACAAAATCCATTACATTTAATTTGATTCTGGAAGAGATTAGCAACCAGAAGTCTTGGTGTCCTCATATCTGCTGATTGGCACCTTTTCTTTAAGAAACAAAAGACTTGAAAAAACACATGATCCTTTTTGTTAGTATTGGTTTATTCTCAAGCAAAATGCATTCAGCATTCAAATTCAATTTGATTATATAAAAGCTTTAAAAATTTTCCTTTTTACAATGTTTCATATTTCTTCCATAACCTCCAGTCTGGGTGCATCACATTACACTGTATACCATGACTGTATTATCCACCAATTCAATCCAATTCAAGCCCAAGAATTCTTTTCTTACCTCTTTTTGCCATGGAACTTTTAAAAGACATTGTAAATTAACAGTGCTATAATAGTAAGAGGCAGACTGTGGCAGCTACCAGCTTAGGGGAGTCAGCTTCTTCCTTTTTTTTTTTTTTTTTTTTTTAAGAGCGGGTTGCTACCTTTTACACTTATAATACACGTATATTAGAATGAACATACAACATGATCAGATCATTTTCTGAATCTATAGAAAGCACCAATGTGACTAAGGTAGAGATGTGCCATTCTTTATGATGAGTCAGGAAGCTAATGACAAAACCAGAGCGCAAGAAAGAAGTACAATAATTGGTAAATATCAGTTAAGATTAGGATATACTGGCTTCAGTTGTACAATAATTCTGTAGATCTTACAGATCTTTAAACTTTGAAGCACAAACCACAACATATTTTTGAGTCTGTAATGAGGAAAACTTGCCTGGTAAGCCTTGTTTTACAAAATTGTTTTCGTGAAAATATTTGGAGCTGTTTAGATGTAAGGCGTTAATCCAACATAGGGTAGAAATTAAATAGGATGCCTACTAAGTAACTCAATGGTTCAGAAATTTGCATGTTAACAGATTTCACAATAAGATGTTGATTTTGAAATCATTAGATTCACAGTGCTTTGGAAAAAGTAGCAAAATCTACAGACTTTTTGGGAAGTTATGTGAAAATCTCTGCGTTTGAGTGCCTAAGCCACTGGTGCCACAGCACTTGGAGCACCAGTGGCAGTGATCCTACCAGTAGGCCTACAAACAGCTGTAGTTGCAACAAGAGTCTGAGCAATCTCCCTTCTGTTCCAGAATCTGTGGCTGAACTCTCTGACACTAGATAGTTCTTCAGTGACAAGAATAAAGTGAAACGGAAAGTGCTTGAAAGGAGGATGAAATGCCTCCAGGGACACTCCTTCCTAATGCATGTCTTGCTGAGGTTGGAGATCTTCATCTTTACCTCAGGGTAAAAAGAAACATAGTATTTTATGTGTCCAAACAAGTTTAATTACATCCTGTTTTTGCAACACTGTGACCAAAACCTGCTCAGCAAAAGCAAAAAATGCTTCCAAGTGAGTTTTGCTTCTTCAACTCTATCTGGCCCTGCTCTTGGATATCCCTAATCTATCTTCTTGAACTCTTTTTGACCAAGATATTTGGACAGCTGCCTTCTTCTGCCAGTAGAAGTTTTCTGCCAGAAATATTATGGAATTAAACTACCTTGAGGGATTATCTTTCTTTCTCTCTTTATTCCTTCTGTGAATGCATTGTGTTGAGAACATCAGTCACTCGCCCAGGTGATCATCTCCAGTGCAGCCGCATTCTGCTGCAGAGCAGGGGATCACAGCACATGGGGTTGTTTCCTAAGCCAGGGAAACTCCAGGGGAGCACAGAGACCCACCAGGAACCAGCAGCTCTCCCAAAAGTGGTTGCTGAGGCATGGGCAGGGCCAGGAATAATGGCAGCCACCCAGATGGCATGGGAGGGCGTGCCAAGAGGGTGCCTTTTCAAAGGAGGGCCATTCCACGGGCTGAGTGGGAGACTTGAAGTACATTTAACCCACTAACCAGGCACTATTCTGTGACCATCTAAGTACAGCTAACAGAGGCAGCAAACACGCAGAATTTTGCACAGCAGTTTGTGCAGAAGGGCACAAGAAGGCCCCTTCATCTCCAGTCTTAGTAGTGTATGCTCCCTCAGGTATGGTTTTGACATGCTACAGAGTTCATTCCCTGGTAGCTGTTGGAGTTGTTGTGTCGGCTGTGTCAAAGTCTTCCACCCAGACAGACCTTCTGATAGTGGATGTAGCTCTGCAGGACTCAGGTTGCAGGGAGCACCTGGGGCCTCTCTGTGAAGCTGGGGCTGACAGTCATCTCTTCTCCAGATGTGTTGTTGATGAGTTATGTCACCAGGTCAATGAGTTACAGAAGGAAGTAAGCAGGTAACATGACATCCATGAAGATTAGCAAAAGATAGATAGGGTATTCTCAGAGACCCTAAAGATTCAGGAGTCTCAACCCCCCCCCCCCCCCCCCCCCCCCCCGGGGGGGGCGGGGGGGGGGGGGTGTCTG
>VXAL01017619.1:232-17172 GCA_013399475.1 Chauna torquata
TGGCTCATTTTGGTTAGTCCGTGAGTGTTACGTTTTGACCCTGAAGGTTATTTGACGTTGTGCTGCAAGAGACAGGAAGGAAACTGTCAGTAGATTCCTTTCTTTCTTTCTTTCATTAGCAGATAATCCCCCAAATGAATGTTATTTAATATGAGCAAATGACTCTCCACCCCTTCCTACCTCAATTTATGCCTGTTATTCTTTTAAACTATTAAACAGAAGATTAGAACGTACATTTCTAAAAAGCAGGAGAGAAAACAGTGATTTGTGGGGAAAAAAAATCTTAGAATACTTAGGGCAGGAAACAACCTGACTTTTTTTTTGAATTTAATAATATCTCAATGGCAAGACCGATATTCTGTTTAAGCTCTACATTGTAGTACCAAATAGAAGGTGAGTAAATACTCTGTAAAATAATAGTAATTAACTTGGTAAAAGTAAGGGATTTTTTTTAATCTCGATTGAGTACTCCATTAAAAAGTTATTTTGAAAACTCTTATCTAGCAGAGATGACCAGAAAATTTTGTGAATTTAGAGGATTTGTTAAATGTCTAGTTGAGCATTCACAATACTTTTCTGTCATATATTTAGTGTTGGTTCCTTTCCTTTCTAGATGCTATACCAAGTGCAGATCAGATTCGTATAACAACGTCTTTGAAAAGCCAAAGAGGATCAGTGTGGACAAAAAACAAGTCAATATTTGAATATTGGGAAGTCGAAGTGACCTTTCGAGTTACAGGAAGAGGCCGCATTGGAGCTGATGGACTGGTATTAAAAATTCGATCTAACTTTAAAAAAAAAAAAAAAGGAGGGGGGGGAAATATTTTAAAAAGTGGATGTTGATGTACAGCTCTGGATTCCTTTCTGTAATAGGCAATCTGGTTTACGGAAGAGCAAGGCATGGAAGGTCCTGTTTTTGGCGCAGCTGATAAGTGGAATGGTGTTGGAATTTTCTTTGATTCCTTTGACAATGATGGAAAGGTTAGTTGGAAGCAAACTCTTCTAGCAAAGATATAAATTAGTTTCCTGCCTGTTTGGTATGTACATCTTTGTGGAAAAAGATAGAATGTCATTTTCCTATTTCCACCCACCTTTCTTGTAAAGGACTGGATTAAAATAGTTGTGTTTCCCTGAATACAATTTCAACTAGACCTTTTCCACATGATTTTTTTATCTGGGGGGGTTGGGGTGGGGAGTTCAAGCTTGAAAGTTGAAGCATAACACATAACGAATCTACTGAATATTAGCTCATCTGTTAGGTTTGGAGGGAAAATGCATTGCACATATGTACAAGCTGAAATTTGAAATGTCCATGCACAGTTCGAAATACTGATAAATCTGAAGAGTTTTGCTTTGGAAGAGGCATGTTGTACAAATATGCCATTGTGGAAACAGATTTCTGTCTTTTTTTCAGAGATGCTCCTTTCCTTGAAACAAATCTGGCTTGAGCAGTTCAGCAGCATCTGTGGCAATGGTGACAGTTGCTGGTTTTTTTTTTCCACCCTCATCTAAAATGCAGTAACTTTGCTGTAGATACTTGCTTTTGTGTTTTCAAATTTCCAGTCCAGAATGCCTCAAAGATCTTCAGAAACTTTAACAATATGTAGTTGGTCTGCTTTGCTTTTCCTGTACTTCTTTGGCTTTTTTTTTCCCCAAAGTTCTAGCTATATATTTATAGGTGTAAAGGTTTAGAGGTTTTTTTTTTCCTACAGATGGATTTTAATATACAGCAAACTTTATATCATTATAAAAGTTGACATACCGAAGATGATGTTTATATTTCTGATCTTAAAAGACAAGAATCGGAGTATTGTTCAACTTGCTAAGAGTTTTAAAATCCTTTTTTTCCTCCTCCTCTGACTCCTGGCAGGGATATGGACCCTAGTGTAGTTTAGCTGGCTGAAGGTGCTGTCTATTAAAAATTGCATGTGGACAACGCTGTTTGCCAGGACTTTGATAGCACTGGGACTCCAATCATGATAAGTTTAGTCAGTGTGATGTGAACTCTTTTTTTAGAAAGTGATGATGTGTCACTTCTAGTCAAAACGAAAGTCTTTGTCATGCCTGTGTTGGTCTGACGTGTCTTACATACTGGAGCTTGTAAGACTTTTTTTAATGACAGCCTGTTACTTTCTTCAGTCTCAGTGTGGAGAAATTCTTCTTGGTACTATTTTTAGTGTGTTCACTGGAAGATGTTTGGGGTGTAGCTGGACATCAGCCTAATAGCATCCAGAAGTAGACTTCATCTCGTACTGCTGACTCAAAGCAACCTAGTTATGATGTTGATTTTAAAAACTGCAAAGCCTTTTTGCATTTTTTTTCTAAGGCTGTAGGCTACACTAGAGTTGAATTTTTATTTCTCTTTAGGTATGGTGACGAGGTTTTTAAAAGGAAGGAAAAAAAAAAGGTTTCAGAGCTCTGAACAGCTGAAAGATTAAGAACCACACTAAATAGAATCATGGAATCATTTAAGTTGGAAAAGACCTCTAAGATCATCAATATCACAGAAGGTCTCAGCACATCTTTCCTGTGACCTTTGGAGGCAAAAAATTTGAGAAGCTACTCCCTGCTTTGGATTCTCTGCTTTCTTTCAAGATCTTGTATATGCTTGCATCCAGACATGATCCACAGCACTAACTGAACAGCCCATTGACCATTAGTATCTGTCCAGTATGCTCTAAAGGGTATTAGGCTTGGGTTGCATTCATTAATGCTTTGAAATTGAACTGGTTTTACACACTTTGTGCAGAATATATGCAAGTATGTTCTGAACCAATACCGTATTGTTATTGTTACACTAAAATAAATTGTAAGAAGATGACATTAAAGTATTTCAGTGGTACTGAGCAGGTAATACCGATACTAAAGCAAATTTTCTAACCAAAATCCATTGCTGAGAAGCAGAAACTGGTGCCTCTTTCTGTATCATGGATGGTTCTGTTGTCTCAATATATGTGATGAAGGAGAGCAATTACATACTTCAGTTGTTGTGGTTTCTTCAAGTATTAAAAAAAGGACCACTCGCCCCCCACCCCCCTTCCCATCACAGTGAATTGAGTATGATGTCACTTCTTGAATTCTTGAAATCCAAGCCTTGTTTTCTTTCTTAAGAACTGGGAGTCTGTCTAGTTGGACAGTATATTCCTTTGGGAGATGATGAATGGAAATGTTGAAGGGGAAGGGGATGTTATCTCTGAAATCTTATGATTCTGCGAAAACTGGAGTTAACTTTCTAAACTCCTGTAGGCAACTAGAAGAGCACTGTAAATCTGTTCTGCTCTTATCATTTCAGCTTGTTCTCGTTTTCTAGAAGTTTAAGTAACTGGGGATGTGTTTGACAGACTGTGTTTAGTCTCCGACAGATAGCTCCTGAGGTTTTTCTAGTGACTGATAAGGTCAGTAGGATGTCAACATACTGTCTGTTTGGATGTTTTTCTGAGTCAGGTAGCCAAAGTCAGGTGTAGTAAGTCATCTATGAGTTCTAAGATCTGTGTATTTGCTACATATAAATTTCTTCTAACTATGGATTTTATATTTCTGTGTTTGTCAAATGATGCTAACTGGTAGCATAGCCAAGAACTTTTTTTTTCCCCACCCCCTAACTGTACAAAGAATGTAGCCATCTCTTGCAAAGCATGCATGACACATGCTACTTCAGTCATCTTGCTTTCTGTACTTCAAGATGACATAAGAATAATAACACCTGTAGTGTTTCTGTAGCCTATGTGCTTTATCACAGAAATGCAACATCACTGATAGCCTATGTTTCACTTTGAATTAAACTATTCCATTTGTTTGCTATTTGTTTTTCTAGAAAAACAATCCTGGAGTGATTGTTGTAGGCAACAATGGAAAACTTCTGTATGACCATCACAAGTAAGTTTATTTTCAGTGTTGACTTAATGACAAATGTTTGCTTTTGAATGATGAAATGTTGCATGAAACTCTTTGAGAAATACTTTAAAGGTTTCTTTCTTTTTACGTCTTCCTTTACGTTTGAAGTTTTCTATTTGTTAAAACTGTTTTGGCAGTAACAGCACAGAAATGGGCAACTGATGGATATTTAGGTGGTATGTGGCCTTAGGGATGGGTGAACTCAAATAAAAGGAGGTACAGACTTTTTACCTCTTCATTGCTTAGGGGTATGTTCCTCACACAGCTAATAACTGACAGGAGTGACTCGCTGAAAACTAATTGCCTGTTAATAAATTAAATGGTTTAATTTTGATTTCTGATGGATTATTGTCAATAGCATAATTAACACTTTTGGAGGGTTTTCTGAGAAGGGGCATTTGGCTTAGCTGTTGTGGTTCAGCCTATAGTTAGTTTACAAGTGCTGGAGTATGTCTCAGAAGCAAACAGACTTCCCCATTGCTACTTTCTATCTATATTGTCCTGTGTAAAACCTCTAGTACCGCTGAGCCCAGACTTCAGAAAAGCTCAGTACAACTGTGAGACATCTTTTGCAACAGCTTTTGCATTTTGAATAACTAATGTGATGCTTCTTAGTGATGTGTTGATGCTTTTTTGTCTTAGCTGATAAATCATAAGATATAGTTTTATGCAAGTTGTCTTCTTGCATAGTGATGGTTCCACACAAGCATTGGCTTCCTGTCAGAGAGACTTTCGTAATAAGCCCTATCCTGTTCGAGCAAAAATTACATACTACCAAAAAACACTGACTGTAAGTACTCTGAAATAACATATTTACTCATGCTTCTTAGCTTTCTAAGTGTGAGACTGGGGGGTTTGAAATAGTTGCACCAAAGACTTCATATGCTAATTTCAATATTCTCGAAAATATTGAGCTTAGAAGCTGGAATGAGGTACAGTATGTTCAAATACTAGACAAGTTCTTTTAGTGCATCTGTCGCTTCCTGAGCTGACTTAACAATTATTGCTGATTTTCTGATGTTACTTAGGGGTCAGTCATGCCAATATACTCGTATGTGCTCAAACCGTTCTGTGTTGCTGTTGACTGGCCTGTAGAAGTGTCCTAAAGCCAGCATATGTTCCTCAGCTTCCACGTGGCTGAGCAGCCCCTGAACTTGAACAGTATTTTTGAGGCTGATCAGAGAGCTCCCTGCTGATTGTAGGGGGTTCTTGAAATGTGCTTAAGAAAACAAAGTTTTTTGAAAGCACACTTAAATTTGCTGCTTGAGGCTTCCCACCTCCAAGAAACAGGAGAGCTTTGAATGTTAAAGAAGATATAAAACCACTGGTGTAAGGGGATGTTCAAGACTTCTTAAATGCTATTCAGATGATCGTGAATGCCTCCTGGATAAGGAAAAAAATGTATTGATGGGTTGGGCAGCTACGAAGTGTTTCTTTCTTGGCTTCTGATTTGTATTAAAAAGGTAATATTCATAGGCATTAGCCAGCTAAAACACACAGCTATCATTTTTTTTAGTAAAAGTTTCTCTAAAAGTAAACATGAGAGCACCTAAAAGAGTGGACCTTGTACTATGTTGTAATGTTAAAAGCTATGTGTTAGTCTTCAATGAAAATTACAGACTCTGACGCTGCTCTATTCTTGAGCATGCGTGGTCTTTGGTGCCTTACCTAGGAACTCCTGGCACAAGTGGTGCTGCTAACCTTAGCAGTTCTGTGAATACATCGGTGGAGGAAGAGAGAATCTCTCTAAGCTTAGAATCAACTGAAGAAAGTAAGGGTGACTTTGCTAGGTCAGACCAAAAATGTGTTGCCCAGAATCCTACTGGGATGTATACTTGAGAGACTGGCTTTTAGAGATCCCCGAGTCAGGGATTTTTTGAACTAAAGTTAGTATTATTAGCTTGTGATGAGTTTTTTTTCCATGTATTAATTTATTTATTGCTTCTTAGAACTGAGATGAATACATTTTCATATCTCTCTTACTTCTGTATAGTGTGTCTTCTTAAGTGATGAATAGAAAATGTGGAATTTTGTTCATGTTGAACTTTGAATCAGGCCTTTCTTCTTCTTTTCTTTAAGAAAAAAAAAAAAGTAAGCTTGTGCGTTTCCCTAGTAGAAACTTCTTCAGAAACGAAATAGTTTTTGGCTTGTGGTATCAGCTGCAATGTTACCTGATAAGTTGTATTTGTGACCATTACTAAGTAACAAAGCAATTAACCAGGTGCAGAAATTCCTCAAGCAAAGCTATTGGCACAAATAGATTTTTGTGGTTAAAAACTATAGGCGTTTATCTTTCTAGGTATTAATTAACAATGGATTTACTCCGGATAAAGAAGACTATGAATTTTGTGCTAAAGTGGAAGATATGGTGTTGCCATCACAAGGATATTTTGGAATATCTGCAGCAACAGGAGGACTTGCAGGTAGCAAATGTTAAAAATTGTTGCAGACAGTATGGAGACTTGCCAAGCTTGCAAGAGTGTGGGTTGTTTTTTTTTTTTCCTCCTAGTGTTGGTCCATTGTAACAATTTTTGTCCATGATAAAGCAACTTAACCTCTCCTGTTCCCAAATCACTGATATGCTTAGGCATTTTCCTGGCGAGAGCAGGAATACCTTTAGTTTGTCCTGACAAAGATGTTGATCAGTCTCATTCGCTACTGCATAAACTTTTGGGAGGACTTTGGGAGGATACTGCTAGCTGAAGATCCTGTGCAAGGCTGACCTGAGAAGTTGCAGGATATTTTATAACATGTAGTACTGTTTAATAGTGTTGTTTTTTGGTTTGTTTGTTTAATCCAGATGACCATGATGTCCTGTCTTTTCTGACCTTCCAGTTGACTGAGCCTGGGAAGGAAGTAGTAAGCGTCTTTATGCATAATTAGTAAAATATACTAATATATGTTTTATGTATAGTACCAGATCTTGGCATTTCTTCTGCAATCATACTTAGCGTCCCTGTTTCTGAATTTTGGCATGTAGCTGTGCTGTCATCTGTTTTGGAAAAATGAGATTAATACTGTAATGCTTCAGTAGTATTTTAATTACATTTAAGACCAGAACTCTTGAGGTAACACTGAATCAACAAAAGTCCTGATATTAAAACAAAATATGCAAAGAAGACGAACTGAAAAGTAGACTTTGTTTGGAAAGTGGATAAATAATCTGTTTTTGCGTTCAGCTTCCCATTCCTGTAGAACACTTCTATAGCGTTAAACAGCATCTTTGTAAAATTTGACTTCTTTTTAATTGCAGAAAGTACACTTTTTCAGGAAAAAGCTGTAAGTTTCCATAGGAATGTCTGATTTCTCACTTCTACTTTAATATATTAATTTGCTTCACTTATTGTGTCGTGCCATCAAATCTAAAGTCTAGACAGTGTTTCTGGATAATGTGTCATGTAGGAGTGGTAGAGAACATTAAAAATCTTTTCTCTTCCCCTTACCCTTGATAATGTTTTAAAGCCCACACCAGACGCGGAAATTCCTCAGAAAGATAAAGAAAAATATCAAGAAGAGTTTGAACACTTTCAACAAGAATTGGATAAAAAGAAAGAAGAATTTCAAAAGGAACATCCTGATGTGCAAGGACAGCCAGGCAAGTTATATGAGCAGTTTTTCAGTTGTCAGGAAAAATGTTTGCTTTCCAGGATATTCAGAACTAGGGCCTGATACTGTGGGATGCTGATCTTACAAAGCTCCTACTGATGTCATTTACCATGTTTAAGAATCTTTGGTCTTCTGTTTGTGAAGCAGTTTCTGAAATATGAGATCCCTTTTGTCCTCTCTGCAACTCCCTGAGGAGGGGAAGCAGAGGCAGGCGCCCGTCTCTGCTCCCTGGGAACCGATGATAGGGTGCGTGGTGACAGCACGAAGCTGCGCCGGCGGGGGGGGTGAGACTGGATGTTAGGAAAAATTTCTTTACCGTGAGGGTGGTCAGACACTGGCACAGGCTTCCTAGCGAGGGGGCTGATGCCCAATGTGTGTCAGTGTTCAAGAGGCATTTGGATAACACCCTCAATAGTGTGCTTTAACTTCCAGTTAGCCCTGAAGTGGTCAGGCAGTTGGGCTGGATGATCTTTGCGGT
This sequence comes from Chauna torquata, assembly GCA_013399475.1. NCBI lineage: Eukaryota > Metazoa > Chordata > Aves > Anseriformes > Anhimidae > Chauna > Chauna torquata. The sequence goes on from VXAL01017619.1 coordinate 8,211, forward strand.
CCCTTGCAACTGAACTATTCTGATTCATGCCTGGATTGAGAACAAAACAAATGAACAGAAACATATATAGAGTTTAGAAATATATCAAATTACTGGAAAAAGTATATCTGTGTAGAAACTTTAAGGGTGCAAGAAAAATGATACAATGCAACATATGAGGAATGCGTATATTTAACAATTACCTGTGCTTTTTTTTCTTACCAGCGGATGATCCTTTTGAAACTGTAAATGATCGTGAACTGAGGCAAATCTTTGAAGGGCAGAATCGAATTCATCTTGAAATCAAACAGCTTAATAGGCAATTGGACATGATTCTGGATGAGCAGAGGAGATATGTCTCTGCAATCACAGATGAGATTGCTAAAAGAGGGGCTGGTGTTCCAGGCCAACAAGAACAGGTAAATTAAAAAACAAAAACAAAAACAAAAACAAAAAACACTGCAATTGATAGCTCAGCCTAATTTCAAAAGCACAATCAATTACTGTTTCCAAGATATATAGACTTGTTTTTCTTATCCTTCCCTGCCCCTGACACCAGGTTTCCCAGCAACAGATTGATACAGTTGTGAAAACTCAAGAAGAAGTCATTAGACAAGTAAATGAAATGAGGTAAGTGCTTTCTAAATATTAAGGCAGTATTTTGAATTTTATATTATTTTCCACCTTTTAAATCATATTTAGTATTTCATTTGGAGAATATTGACAAACCTGAAATTTCTGCGTGTGCGTTCCTTAGTGATGACTGTTCAATTTCTGTAATAAATGTAAAGTAAGTTTATGTCCATATGGTGGTTAAGCCCCTTAATGTACCTCACTTTATCATGAGGTTCTGTTACAACAGTAAGGTAAGTACAGTGCCTATGAAAACAGTTGGTTTCTGTAGAATGGCTAGTTGATAACCTGCTACCTCATGGAAACTTCTTGCTCTGATTTCTAGAGCATTGATAACAACATGAGCATAAATGCCTTCAAGTTTTAGCTGGTGAACCTTCAAAATAAATAAATAAAAATGCTGTATTGGAGTATCTTGTCCATATACTCCTGATAAAATGGCTATAGGAGTTATATAGTATTATATGAGATACAATAGTTTTTTGTTTAGTGTAAACAAAACCTGATAAGGCATGTAAGTCGTACTTCTGAGGGGCAGTTTTGTACAAATGAAAATGTCTGTTCATGTAATAAGAATTGTCAAGGTTTATTGCTTGCTTTCTTATAATTGTCACTTTTCTTTTTTAAAGAAGCTCTTTTCTTACTTCAATGTAGACACAAATAAAATGCTGGGTTTGTTTTCTTTTTTTTTTTGGCTTGTTTTTTTCCTAATTTTGCTACAGATGCCTAAAGCTCATATATTGATTATTACTCCATAGTGGTCTGTTAGTATTATTGTTTTGTATATCACAAACTATTTACTTTTTTTTTTGTGATAATAGTCAGGTCTCTTAGAATTCTAGTGTGTACGTGCCTTGGAGAGTGTGTTTTTTTGTTTTTTCTTCTTTCTTTCCCTTCCCCTCTGCTCCATTTCCATTGCAAACTAAACTTTTTTTCAGTTGGAGTAGGGCTAGGCCTTAGGAAAACATTGTCTGTTCATGACACTTGAAGCAAGGGCCAGATCTGGAAAATACCAATATGTTCTCTTGACTTCAACTTTGGAGAAAAGTGCAGTTTCCAATTTCACTGGGAATCCTTATTCTTGGAATATATGAAAAGGTGGTTCTGTTTCTGAGAGCTTAGAAACAAAAAAAAAAACCTGCTGATAGCACTTTAAAAAAAAAAATCTGGCTGAACTACTAGGCTGTCATCAGTGGTGCAAAGTCAGGTGATGCAAATCTGCAAGGATTGTTTGGTACCCACATGGACAGGCTCGAGAAGTGTTCCAGCAGGAATCTCATGAAGTTCAGTTAAGGCAAGTGCAAAGTCCTGCAGCTCTGAAGAGTAACTCCATCCATCAGTACAAGCAGGGGACTGATCAGCTGGAAATCAGTTTTGCAGAAAAGAACTTGACTCCTGGTAGACAAGAAGTTGGATGTGGAACAGCAATGTGCCGTTATGGCACAGACTACCAACAGCATCCTGGGCTGCGTTTGGCAGAGGGTCAAGGTAGATGATTCCTTTTACTCGGTACTGGTGGCACCATATCTGGTGTACTGGGTCCAGTCCTGGTTCCCCAGTACAAGAGAAGCATGGATGTACTGGAAGTCCAGTGAGCAACCATGAAAATGATTAAGGGGTTAGATCTGCCATAGAAGGAAAGGCAAGGGAGCTGGGATTGTACAGCCTGGAGAAAAGGCTTGGAGGGGCATCTTGTCAATGGGTATAAACATCAGATTTTGGAGATGTTGGGGAGCGAGGGAGATTTGTGGTGTGGGTTGGGGGGGGGGGAAGACAGAGCCAGGCTCTTCTCTCGGGTACCCAGTGACAGAATGGGAGGCAAGGGGCACAAACAGAAATACAGGAAATTCCATTCGACATTAGAAAACAAACTTTTGCATGGTAGCGGAACAACTGCTAGGTTGGTTGCCCAAAGAGGTTTTGCAGTCTCCATCCTTGGAGATGTCGGAAACCCGACTGTGACTAAAAACACCTTGGTTCGCCTAGTGGTAAGAAATATTGTCAAAAAAACAAAAAAACCCTAAACCCTCTAATATTAAATTGTCACTTATATTGTGTAGGGAAGGCAGAGATGTGTTTTCATGTACCGTTGTAGTGTGTAAACCATTTTAGTAATCTTGTCCTCATTTCTTGTGGGTTAGAGGAAAAACAGGGAAACCATTTTCATACTCTATTGTGATAGAAGTGCCTGTTTGTTCTTTACGTATGGGCTGTGTGCTGTCATTTAAAAATGTTTTTGTTATTCTAATGGTGTGAATATCTTATGGTCTAATGTTTATTTACTGTGTGAAGACTGTGTTAATCAACTGATGTATCAGTATCTTTTTGTAGCAAAAGATGATCATGGTAAAGGAGACTTTGACAGATACAGACCTGTTTCCTTGCCTGGTTGAATTCAGTTCTGTGACAATCTTGTAGGACTTGTTGGAATCGAACATTAAGACCCCTGGCTTTATTTTTGTCTTGTTTTGTCTTTTGTCAGAGGACTTTTTTGCGAATTAACTTTCTCAGGAAACTTCTGTATCTTCCGGGACACTTGCAAGTTCCCAAATGATGAATAGTTTTGCTTTTTAAGGTGTAGTTTTTAAAATTGATTGAGAGGTATGCCATACTTTTCAAACTGGGTTACCAAATGAAGCAAAGATCTTTGTCTTTGAGGTGCTATACTGCTAAAATGCATTTGAGAAAATTCCTGTGTTTGATAGGGATGTTTGCATACTGCTTCCAAGATGTGTAACAGTTGATGTCATTTAGCTGGAACGTGTTTAAGTTGGTTTACCACTTCATTTACACTAGTTAAAACACTTATTTTTAGCTTCAAAAAGAACAAAAACAACAGAACAAACAAACAAAAAAACCACCAGAAAACAGAAAAGCAATTCCTACAACTTGATATTGTAGTGTATAAGCAATTGTGGTTTGTTTTGTTTGTTTTTTTTTCCCAGTATTAGTTCAAGGGCAGATCTTGTAATTCATCTAAGTAGGTCAGGTTTTTGTAGAATGAAGATTAGAGTGCTTCCATTTTTTTGCACTTGTTCTTCCATGAAAGCTTTAATGTTAATATTCTTGACAAATCTTTATACCTTGCAAGCAAATTAGATTTTCTTGTTAACATTGGCAGTCTGCCCTTTTAGTCACTACTTACTAGGTATGAGTTTGCGTAAAGTCATCTTAATATTTTTCTTAGATTAAAGAAATGTTTTATTTATAGACAGAAATGAACAGCCCGCTGTTGTTTTGCTGGTCATCCCGGAGGAAAAGGACTTACTGTCTTAAGTAATTTTCTTGTCAAGATTTGTGGATTTCTTAATCATCTGATTACAGAAGAATCTTGCATGTTCATACAATGGAAACTAACAACATGATATTGTCTATGCAAAAGTAATGTAAATTAAATTTGATACGGACCATGTCTATTTAGGGAAGTTACTCTGCTCTTAACAAACAAAGTGGATCAGTCTGGGGGAAGGCAGGTGTGCCGATTTCTGTTCATTACTTAGGGATGGTGGTATTAGGAGGGAGATGTACCAATAAGTCTCACTTGCGCTCTGGCACTAAAAATAGTGGGCCAAGATAACCAATGTGATGGATGTGGATGGACGGAATTACTATCAGCATTTATTAGACAGTAGTCATGCTGGTGGTTGCATGGGTTATTTAAGAAAATTTTTCAGTGAAAAACTTTCTTCTAAAATAAGGTATTACAACACTAATTCAAAGTACAGGTACATATTAACCAATTGACTTTATTCAATAATAATACAGAGATATAAAATCTCTGGAGTATATGCTAGTGCTATTCAGCTTATGTTAATTTAAGTCAGGACAGATGTCTTTTTTTTTTTTTTTTCCATTCATTTTGTCTGTATAAATACTACTGGTTCAAAGCCAAAAATGGAGAATAAGAGAAAGTGAGTTATGCTGTACCTAGTTTTGTTCGCAGTGGCTTTTGGAAGCAAACAGCTCTTTTTTGTTAAATCCTTTTGTTAACTTTGCAATATTAAATACAAAACTATTGAGGTAAATACTGAGAGTTTTACAGAAACCCATGAGTGCCAAGTGCCTCAGGTTATCTGGATTTAAGAGAAATAAAACTGGAAAGTGACTGATCTTCTAACATGTTGGAAATGGGACTGAGTTTTCACCAAACATGAAAGGAAAGGGGGAATTTTTGGATTGTTACTGAAAGTGAGGAGAACTTTTTTTATAATGTGGGAAGTACGCAGAATACTGGTAGTCTAGTGTGCAAAGTTTTTTCTTGAAAGTATCATACAGACACACAAATCTACTAGTAGTCTTCAGTTTGGAGAAGAGTATATTGTTAATCCAGCATTTAGCAGGGGCTGTAATTACTAAGTGCCTCTTTTTTTTTTTTTTAAAGTGGTGCATCTGCAGCTTGATTGTAATTGTGTAGATTAATTCAGTGTGTAGCTCAGACTTCGTGTGTAGCTGCTTCAAGTAGCCAAGCATGCTGCGTAATTCTTACCATGGTGAGACAGCAGCTGTGAAACTAATGTAACAACACATCTGTGCTTGTGATTTTTACTTAGAGCTGTCAGTCCCTTTGAATATGTATGTTACCTTAAAAGTTTGTTTGGTTTTTTTTTAGTTCTGTGTTTTGAAACTTAATGGCATGGAGAGCAACTGATGCAAAGATGGGCATCATCTTTATGAAGATTCTTTGTAAACATTTAGGTTTTGATGCTTAACTTGCAGTTTTGACAATGAATATGAACCATTTAAAAATCAATAATAAAATTTTGTATAGCACTTATGATCATGTATTGTTGTTACTAGTCTGCCCAATGAAAAATATTCTAGTTTTTTTTGTTTTGTTTTAAGGTGAAAGTTAAATTTCTGACCACTGTACAAAGAGTTAGGACTTTACCTTGATGGCATCAAAGTAAGCTCTCATCTGAACAAAAATGTAAAGTTTTAAGTAAATTAAAAGGGAATCCAAAGACATACATTTTGATTATTCTGTTAATAACGAAGAGATTAACATTCACATAATAAATATTTTAGCTGTAGAATAATCCTCTTTGCAACTGAAAAGAGACATCACAGTAGGGGACAAGTATATAAACATATTGATTAGAGATTAAATATTTTTCTGTCATTGATTAGTTCACCTCAAACAAAACTAGGTATGGAACCTCAACTTTTTAGGGATTTAATGTGATTTGTTGTAGCAGCAAAATGAATTCACATGAAGACAGTATTAAGTATTATGACAATGCATGCGGGAAATGAGTTTCTTGTATAAATGATAATCATGAAGCAAGGATGTATCTAAATCTTTTCTTATCCCTAAAGCCTCTTCTTTATTTTTATTTCTTACATGACTACTTTTATTTATTTATTTTTCTAAAACAGCTTTGGTTTTCTTCAAAGATTGTATTATACTCTGCTTATCCTAAAGCCTTGGCAAGAGCCTTAGATAAAAGACTTGTTTTAGACTTCATCAGTCAAGCAAAGCAGATGTCTATAGATGTCTATCTGGCAATAGAATATTTGCCAGATCTTGTTTTCAGTGTGACTTTGGGAGATGGTGCACTGTACAAATTGAAACTGCCTGTGGAATCAAGTATTAAAGACGATAGTTTGAGTAAGCAGTTACCTCTTGATAGGTATTTCTTGGAATCCAGAAAAAATGTTTTCTGCCTCTTGGAATGGCTGTGTATTTCAAACTAATTTTAATGGACTGAAATGTGTGCAGCTTAAATGCTGTTCATATAAAAACTGTTTTGTATTAAATGATGTTTTGTCTGTCTTGTTTCAGAAATTCCATGGCTGATACTCTGAGGCTGTTGAGTGGAGCTCAACATCCTGGTTCTGCTGCAGGAGTCTATGAAACAACTCAGCACTTCAATGACATCAAAGAACACCTTCATGTAGTAAAAAGGGACATTGAGCATTTAGTACAACGAAATATGGTAATTTATGTGCTGTTAGTGTAAAGCGTGACTGTAATACTTTATTTGGCTGATAGTATGTAAAAAACCAACCAAACAAACAAACAAAAAAACTGGGATGAGCCAGCATGCAATTTACAGAGCAATTAATCCTTCATTAAGCTGCTTCACTACAACTGCACTGCCCTGACCCAACTACATGATCTGTGTTTTGATGAGAAGTTTTGCACAAAGAGCATGATTTTTAGTCTCATTTCCTGTGGAAACAAGGTCAAGCAATTAGGTTTTCTAGGTGCTTTTTTGTGTTTTTCCCCCTACTTAACAGTGCTGTGCAGAGGAGACTTTCTAAGCTTCGGTACAGAAGGGAGAGGTTTTAATCAGGGGAAACTTAGGCAAGCTTTGCTTAAGGTCTCCAAGTGTGAAAGATGACCATGTTAACATTCAGGAGCACTTTAGTCTTGCCAAGGTAGCAATTAAACTGAATTAGATTATGATCCCATACAACCTTTTTAATTTTCTTTCCCCTGTGAACCTTAGGTTAATATTAGCCAGCTTATCTGAGAAACATAAAGGGGAAAGTGAAACAGGGAGTTAGCTTATGACTTTCTCAGAGAAGTTACCGTTTTTGTCTGTCTTCTGATTGCATTTCAATTTTTAGATCATGTTGCAAAGACCTTGTTTTGTTTCTTACATAGCAATCTTTTGATGGCATGTTGTTTGTTCTTTTCTCAAATACTGCTTTTCTTATTTTTAGCCATCTAGTGAGAAATCAAAGTGTCCAGACTTGCCACCATTTCCATCATGCTTATCTACAATGCACTTCTTCATATTTGTAGCGGTGCAAACAGTGTTATTCATTGCTTATATCATGTATAGGTAAGTATATCTTTCTTTAAAGACAACAGGGCAAATGATTTTAGAACTTCTGAGTGAAAATGCAATTGTGATGATATGATTATATTAATCTTCTTTAAAACAAGCAATCATTCAGATTGGAAAAGACCTTGTGAGGTCTTCAGTTCAGCCTTGTGCTCAAAGCAGAGTTAACTCTGAAATCAGACTAGGTCATTTAGGGTTTAGACTGGTCAGGTCTTTAACACATCAAAGGGTGGAAAATTCACCACTCTTCTGGACCACTTTTCCAATGTTTAATTACTGTAATGAAGTTTGTTTTATTTCCCTCCCCACTCCCCCATGTATCTAGTGGGAACCGGTCCTGTTTCAATTTGACCATTGCCTCTTTTTCTTGTAACATGCATCTCTGTAAAGAAACCGTTCCTGACTTTTCAATGACATCTAATAGGTATTGGAAAGCTGTGGTGACACCTCTCGAAGCCTTCTTTTGCTCAGGATGAACAAGCCCAGTTCCCTTGGCCTCTACTCCTGAGGCATGCACTTCAGCCCCTGACCATCCTTGTCATCCTCTGCTGGACTTACTGAAGTTTATTAGTATCTTAACTAAATATGACACAATCTGAGTTTTTGCTATGTATACCTACTAGGTATTTATCCCATTTGACAAATTCGTCAGAGAACTCTTTTTTACAATACATATCCTATGTAGGACAGGGATGAAGCGATACTGATAGTGTATGGAATTCTTGATGTTGGAGGAGGGGGTTGTTTTTTTGTTTTTAAATTGGGATGTTTGCTTTATTCTCTTGTTCTTCTTTGTAATGTCGTAATATTCAATTTAAATGTCAGTAGAAAGGAAAACCTATCGAGAGTAAGCACTTATTTGGTGGTCCTTTCTCCTGTTTCTCTCATACACATGCTCTTATCAGAATAGAGAGACCCAAATAGCTGCAGTGCTCTTCAAAAAGCAAATACTGTTTGCTACCTCTGTGGAAAGATAACTAGTATTAATATAATACAAATGCTGCTGTTAGCACTAACTTTTATTGTGTGTCTGCTTCTCCACAAAGCGGAGAGAGTGCTTTTTTTTTTTTCTTTTAAAATGTATGTCATGTGCCATCAAATGGGAAGATGGCTTCCAAGATAAATGAGGAGCTGGTCCCCCTTCGGTTCTTTCTGATGCCCTTGTAATTCTAGATTTTGTGCATGATTGATCCAATGTATCTATATCCACTAAGGAAAATAAATATATTCTGTTCCAGAGGGAAAAGGAAGTTCAATTTCAAGCAAGTTCTTATGCTGCTTAATGGTGTATGTTTCCTTTTCTGTCATGATCTTTAGGAAAATCAGATATTGAGTAGCTTTAGAAAATTTCAGTTAAAGAATTTCAAAAATAAACTGTGAAAGAGCATACTAATTTATTTTCTACCCAGAATGTGTCCATCTGTCTGATGCAAAAATGGAACTATAGTCATGCTTCCTTACATATTTGAGAATAGAGAAGATTATATACTGTGTTTGTGATATGGCTTGTATTTGATTTCTCTGAGTTTCTGGTGAAGAGGAATAGAATCTTTTAA
>VXAL01017619.1:17792-51514 GCA_013399475.1 Chauna torquata
GAAGACTGCGGACCCTATCTAGGTCTCTGTTTTCAGTGAAGTGTCTGATTAAAAACTGGAAGGCAAACACTATATTCCTCTTCTTTTGTTAGAATTCCAGAGGAGGGATTTGAAACACGCAGGTTTGATGGCTGTCGATAATGAGAATTTGTGAATTGATGATTTGTGCAGAAAACTTGCCACGAAGTATCCATATCAGATTTAGAAAACAAACAAAAAGCAAACAAATAATAATTAAAAAAAAAAAAATCCCTCCAAAACCCTCTAAAAACAAAACAAAATAAAATTAAAACAAAACAAAACTACACTTCTCTATTTTTTTGGGGGGGGGTGGAATTAGTTATAAACATCTCATTCATCTCATTTCTTTACCATTTGGATCTAATGGTTTAAGAATGATTTTGGAAATTGTAACTCTTCGTGAAATACAGGTTTTAACTTTTCTTTAGTACACAGACACAAAGACAGGCCTGTTAAGTTAGGCTGTTGATACCTGGTATAGAACACAAACTATACAGGACAAGCAAACAAAGGCTTATCTCCTTATTTTGGGTTTTGTTTTTAGGCAGTGAGCAAAAATATGATAAAGTAGTTTCGTCTAGTGTATTGTGGGATCGATTTCTTTTTTTATAGTTTCAAGTCTGTAATTTTGTTTGGACATTTTTGGAACTTTTTCAGCAAAGATGCCATTGCTTTATAACTCTTCCAGTCTGATTTGGTTAAGGGTATGTTTAATTTGGGAATATGCCTTTACTGTTATAAAGCTGTCTTGTATTTTTCATGTATCAAATACGGATGCTTTGATTTAAATATTGACATGGCAAGTATTCTAAACTACAAATATTGAACGCTAACCCCTTTTCTTCACAAGCTGTTGCTTCAGACATGTTTGTTAGTCTAGCAGCTATTCTAGAACCAGTATTGTATATCAATTCCTGGTTTAATATCAAAGGCATAAGACTGAATGTGTGTTTTTGATATTGCTTATCAGGTGAATATTTGCTTCAGGAATGAAGCAAAGCAGAAAGCCCAGATTAGAAATGTGAAATTAATTTGTTTTGACTTGTTTACATATCTGTGGTAACTTTGAGTTGTTTATTTGTAGAGTTACAACAGTTTTGCTTTTCTTCTGATTCTATAAATACACAAATGTGTCTGGATATTTCACTTTTAATCATGAATCTCTCTGAAAACCTGCAAAATTCTACTGGAATCTAGCATGCTATTCCTGCAGTTCTACAATCTGTTCCTTTGGAGTGCAACGAATGCTGCCAAATTCACCGTAAGGCAGAACACTTTAGTATTGTGCCTGACAATTTGGAGAAATGAAAATCTATGCAATATATTTTGTTACTGAAAATAGTGCCCAAAAAGTGGGTGTCTGTGCTATACCAATAAAATACTACCTACACACCTATTTACATAGCTACAGTATGTAGCATACTGTAAGTGGTATAGCTTTATAGATTAATTTCTGAATTTGAGATTTTGCTGTACTAATTGGAGAAACTACTGCCTCAAGCTCATCTTGCTGGATAAATAGGATAAGATAATGAACAAACCTTTTCAGAGAACCCAGAATAACACAGGAATTTATCCGTTCAGTTCTAACACCAGCAAATATTTACAGGTGCCTTGAGTCCAAGCTATTACAACCCTGACTTTTTTCACTAAACTTAATATATTTTCTTAAATTGTTCTGAGAATATACATTGTTGTTCTTGTCAATTGCTAGCTTTCCTGTGTTGGTGCAACACCTAAATGAACTTCCTCTCTCAAAGCAGGCTGTGTAAGACCCTTTGTACAGAAGGGCTAACGACTGTATTCTGATGAGTTAGGTGCATATATCTGGCACAATGAGGAACAACTCCAATGCATCTGTTGGAGGAAGCCTGTATTTCTTGTTACTGTGAATTTCTCCAAGTATAACTTCGTTTCAAAGCTGGACAGCCCATGCTGTTGTGTCTTTTCTTGGGAAGACCAGAAGGATGGGGACTGGGGCTAGGGACAAACTTGAACCTACAATTGTACCTTCAGTGTGGGGCTCGGTTGGTGTGTTTATGCTGCTAGTGTATCTGACCTGTCTTCTGTGTGCAACTGGGAACCATTTGCGTTGGGGAGCATCAGGTCTGAAGTGTAACATCCTAAAAGTGATAACTTTGCTTCATGCTTCATTTCACAGTCATCGATCCCTGGAACATCAATAATTGCTTCACCACTCACAGGATCAAAGGAAAACTCCTCATTACCCAGCCCAAATTTTGTCCTGGCTGTTCTGGAAGTGCTAGCAACAAATTTAGACTTTGAGAATATCTGTCAGTCAATGTAGCTTCTTGCTATGGCTGACTACTAGAAGCTTCTCTCAACACCGATAGCATGTTTCATTTTGTCAAGCAAGATTTCAGGACTAGGAGGAGAAGACAACTTGGAATCCAGTTTGACAATAAGGAGGAGAGCAAGTCTAATAACAGTATTTGAACTGTGAATGATAAGTAGCAAATCTTAAGAGTGACAAGGGAATCTCATTGTATTAATCAGAGCATATTAAATAAAGGGTCACACCTGAATCTTTCAAGCAAAATTCAGTGGTTTGTAAATTACGTTACATCCTGTTTGAAGAAAATCTGACATTTAGCAATGCATCAATTACTGTAACACCGAAGACTGTCTGTCTACTGTTTTTAAAAAATATAAACGGCTGACATTTCCATATGTTTGTTTCTGACTAATGTAAACTGGTGGTTGGAGTTCGGAGATAACCTTATTTGAATAAAGATTCATATTTTTAGTAAACATCTTTCTTTTAATCTGGTACATATCACTGAAGTCCAAGCAAATGTATTGGAAGCATTCTTGACCCTCTGCTCTTCAGAGAGTTTGAATACGTCAAGATCTCAGTTCAGTCCTACCTGATACTGGAGAGTTAATGGCATTCAGAGGCTGCGGCTCCATGTGAATTAAAGAGACGGATGACTACCAGGGGTTAGAAGGATGTGCTGAATCCAGTCTCAGTTCATTCTGTGTGAGGGGATTATGTCCTCTCCAAATTACGGTCTTGTGCAAGAGGGCTGAAGTATTTATTTAAAAAAACAACAACAAAAACAAACAAAAAAACCCACCTAACCAGCGAGAAGCAGATCACTCAAAAGCTTATGTTAAGAGTATCAGACTTGCCTTGAGTAGCAGGCATTTGGAAAGTAGTATGTCAGCTTTGAAGTCTCAACAGTGAATTAAGTTGCTTGCTGGCTGCTTTGGTTATCCAAAGTACCTAATTTTTCTGGTTGCCTGTATGTCTGTAATGCTTTCTCCAAGTTCCCCACCCGAGCTGCCCTCATCTGGGTGCTCTGCTCTGGTTTGTTAAAAAACATGCCCAAAACAAGGTAGTCAGTCTCCTCAATGATTTTTGTGTGCAGGTGTGTTGTGTTGTTTTGTTTTATTTTTTGTTTGTTTTTAGTTTATACTCTTCTGTCCAGTAAACTCTGTTGTCTGTGGTAACCTCCCACAGGAAGATTAAGAATCCCCTCATTGACCATTGTTTTTCCCCAGCCAGGAACAAATTCCCGGATAGGTGGATGAATCTTTAATTGAGCCTGTTCAAGCTGCAAAAGACCTAAAACAGCTGTTTTTCTCTACAAGTGTTCTAGTGTTCATACTGTTTTATAAAAGCAACATTCTCTTCTAGGGGATGAAGAGCTGGGAGAGTCTTGGTCCTTTCAAAGAATGCTTAGATACTTCTGAATGATGTGGTTGGAGTTGTCTGCTGTGACCCTGTTTTGGGAACACAGTCTTTAGTATGGATGCTGGCCCATCAGTAGCATTTTTGTGCTGTCTTCTCTGTGAGGCTTTTTAACTTTGTGATTTGCCTGTTTCAGGACTCCAAATTCTATTCAGAGGCTGGAGATGCCTCTGTTCTTTGGATATAGAACTCAGGGGCTTTTTTGTTTTAATGTTGCCCAGTTCCATCAGATAACACAGGAACCCAGCCTTTAATTTTGATTTCATTTAAGCTAGAGGGAAAGGACGTTGATTTAAAGCTGAGGAAGTAGCAACACCTGCCCTTTATAAGCAGCTGGCTGTGTGTTTTCGTTAAGCCTGTGATCCCTGTACTCAACAAAAAGCTGCAAGTGGTTTGTGAATTCAGTATAGGCAGTTGTTACAGCACCTGTCACGAGCAGTAATTGCTCTGGAGGTGCCAGTCCTTGTCGACACCCAGAGTAGGTGCTTAAAACTAGTTCCTTTAGATAGAGTGCGAGCAATTGGTTCCTTATCAGTCTGAGTGTTCATGATTTGCATGCACAGATTGGTGATAAGTATCTGAACCCACAATGAAGTGAGCAATTCATTAGCTAATTTATGTTTTGTCTTACAGAGTTTCATAGCTAGTCTGTTTCTTAGTGGTTTCTAGTGCCGGCAGGGCCAACAACTTTCAAAGTACTTTCTGTTGTCTTCAGTTTCAAATTCAATATCAGAAAGCCTTTTGCTGTTAGGTCTGTGAGACCTATCTCAAGACCAGGAGGGCAAGATTCTCAGGTTCCCAGCAATCACTTCCCAAGCCAGTTTTCAGCTTTCTTGCCTTCTCAGTCGCTCACTGTGTGAATGCACCTACCATGGCTTTCCCCTCCTTTCTCTTTTAGGCAGAAGGTGGTGTCAGCAACGTTTCTGTAGCAATCAAAGTCCACAGCCAAGACTTGTGCCCAAAGTCAGGGAAAGTTCTCATCAGTAAAGACCAGCAGCTCAAAGAATAATAGACACACTTAGAGCAGTCTGTGAGACCTAATAGTTGGAACTAGTGCTGCATGTCATATTTGCGAAGCGCACCGTATAAACGCGCTGGTGCCCCCTACTCCGGTTGGAATTTTCAATAAAGATGAGCCAGCCACTGCAAGGGGACTTGAGATGCGGTTGGCACTAAGTGGTGATGTTGTTGGGCCAGCATTCTAACACTTCAGTGGCTGTCAAAGCTCAGAGAACATGCTAACAATCAAAAGTTATTTTTATCTGATCGTAAACTTCTCTTGTAGCATGATTGTCTGATGGCTACCATACTGTTACTGAACTCGTGCATTTCAGGATCTGTGCATAAACACCGCCAATGTATGACTTTAACCTGCCTGTTCAAAGGCTTTTGCAAGCCACTGAAAACCTTTGTGATCTGTGCATGTGGTACTTCCTGGCCCCTTTTGTCCTGCGTACTTGGGTGAGATACAGCTTGGAGCTGAATCAGGTCGTGAAGATGGTCCTCCAGCTTCTGATGTCCGTGTTTCTGTTAGCTTTGTATAAGCAGCGTGTGTGAAGGTCAGCAAAACAAAAACTTGTATTCAGATTTGTGATGCCCTCTTTCTCTAGCCACCTCTACTTCTAGAGGTGCCTGAATTGACGAAGCGCCTTCTTCCCTCACTTAGGACCCACTGTGTTCTGAGTAGTGTGGGGCGAGTCACCTATGCGAATCAGGTTGCAGCTCAGGAAATAAGGATTTTTTTTTCAGGGGCTTGCTCTTGGAGCAGTGTTCAACTCAAATGATCTAGAAATAACCCTTTCTTGTTGCTGCTTCCTCTCAAAGTTGGCTGCATAAGGGAGAAGCGTCAAGCGGTGTGGTTCTGGGTCGTGGGGTTGCTCTACTGCTCACAGGGTGGGCACCCAAAGACTGGCTCCCTTCTGGCAGGTGCTGGGTTAGGCCCGTTTGCAGGACTTTCCGGGTACCAGAGAAGTGAGCGAGGTCTTGGTTTTAGCAGAAGGGTTGCAGGTTAGAGCCATCCCTGCTTGTCTGTTTTGCGTCCAGTCCAGTAAGCTGGGAAATGGTACAAAAGCACCGTTGAGCAGTCAGACAGCACTTACGGATGATACAGTTACAGAAAGAGGAGGCAGTAGCATAGGTCGTGGCACATTCTGGTGGAACTAGCATGCCTGCACAGCTACAGGGGACTTGCAGTAGGCCCACAGCGCTAGCTAGTTGTCCGCTCCTTTGAACAAACACAGTCTTTAAAATGCAGAAGGATGGGCAATATGGGACACCACCAGCTGCTCTGCCCTTGAACGCCTCGGAGAGGCAGCAAGCTGAAACAGGGAAGTCTTTGGGCGTAACAGAAAATTAGACCGACTATTTCCAGGTCCGTTTTGAAGTAACTCTCTCTGTGAAGTAGAAGCAGTGATACCTCACGTATAAAGTAAATGCTGGATTTTTTAGTTTTCAGATTTTGCCAGGTCATAAATGTATTTATTTTTATGCATTCAACTTCAGAGTAATGCATACTGAGGTTTAGCATTCTCTGCTTAAATTGGGGTGAGCTATGTATGATCTCAATTGTGTCAGCCATTTGGACAAGTACAATACAGTTTGGTAATCAAGGTCAAAGTTGATCAGATGTAAAAAGTTGATTTTTCCCACAAATTCTTGCAACTTCTGCATAGTTCTGAAAGTGCACAGTGATGATCAAAATCAATTCTGATTAAAAAACCCTGCTTCCTAGGTATTTTTAATCTGTCCAAGTAATTTTGTTGTGATTTGAAGTTCTTGCTGCTAAGTGATACTCTATGTCAAAAATAAATTCAAAGTTTCTTGTTTAATCACTAATAATCCAAGATTACAGAAGGTCCTGTATATTTCTTTTTTATTTTTTTATTTTTTTTTCATTTTTGAATAGTAACAGGTCTGCTTTAATTAGAAAGGCTCTAATACAGATTAAGGCATTAGGCAAACTGGAAATCCTCCCATCGCTCAGTGAAATTATGAGAGTGCTGGGAGTACCATTTAGATAATCAAGACTACAGAATATTTCATTAAGCCATGTGTAGTCAGTCAAAGTAGATAAATGTTCAAAACCCCAAATCATGAACTTTTGAGACCTAGCAGATGATTTTCGTTCCCCAAATAGTCTATGATCTAGGTAGTGGATCCTGCAAATCTTCACCTG
The DNA here is from genome assembly GCA_013399475.1 of Chauna torquata. Lineage (NCBI taxonomy): Eukaryota > Metazoa > Chordata > Aves > Anseriformes > Anhimidae > Chauna > Chauna torquata. The sequence continues at coordinate 24,704 of VXAL01017619.1, forward strand.
AATAAACCTGGTGAGGCTAATGATGTGAATAAAAGTTTGACAGATTAGGAACCTAGCACAGGCAATCCGTATCAAGGTTGTATTATAGCTCAGTCAGATTTATTTCTCCTTTACTGACAGTTAAGATTGAAAACACCAGGTATTCCATGCAGCACCAGTCAAGGTGGTTATCTAAATGGAGGGAGCCTGGGGAAAAGTGAAATAAAATATGAGGAATGAAGAGTAGGAAGATTTGATTTGCTTTCTTTTAAAAGAAAAAAGTAATGATGGCAGTAATGCCCCATTCATCTGTGAGACAAATGAAGAAGTAGACCATCTGTGGGACCATATGAAAAGTAGATGAAAAAAATCATTCAATGTACTTTCTGTCCGATGTGATAACATATTAATGGATAAAAAGGACTGTTGTTGTTGTTGTTGGTGGTTTATTTGTTTTTTTGCTTAATGAAGAATTCCAGTTTTCAAATCTCATTGGACTGTATAAACCCCAAAGGATTTTCTGCTCAGTAGCCCAAATTTTACAGTTTTATTATAGTCATTTAGTCAACCAGGCTTTTACTTCAGATCCATTTTGTTCCAGGGAATATTTTGGTCTTTGTGAAAGTGAGAGTTTTAAGATGGAAGAAGTCAAAGTGCAGTTGCACACTATAATTTATATATACATATATATATATAATTAGCTTAAGGTATTAATACAAAAAGTAGGTAGCTGCATCTAATGATTTTTTTGGAGTAATCTGAACCATCTGCCTCTAGATATTAAGGAGTTCACTCTTTAATCCAGATTATGGCTGACAAACTGTTTTTGGCATTCACGTTTCACTAGCATTTTGCCCTTGAGGAGCTGCTGTGGCTGTGGAAACTCCCTTGCTTATGACTGTCAGTTTTGAACACACTTTTTGGTTTGACTTGGCTTTCTTGTAGTTGTTTGTTTGTAGCTCCTTTTTTCTTGAGAAGAGGATGGCCTTCCTAATGAAAAGTATGTTGAGCAACCAGGTAAAGAATTTGGGACTTGGAGGTGGAGGGGAAGAAAACAAAGAAGAAAGCACTCCTTCCGACCCAGCAGCCGCTGCAGGAATGACCAGAGAGGAGTACGAGGAATATCAAAAGCAAGTGGTTGAGGAGAAGTGAGTACCCGTTCCCTTATTACCCATATGGGGCTGATTTTTTGTGACTTTGTGCAGGTAAAAATAACCCAAGAAAAAGACAGACATTCAGCTCTCCTCCCTTCTTCTTCTTCTTCTTCTTTTTTTTTTAAAGCAAAAAAATATTTGCTAAAGATGCTTTCCAAAATAAAAGTTCATGAACTGTAAACGATAAAATGTTGTGTTCCCCCTTTTCCCCCTCTTCCTGCAACTCTTTTCTAGACTCTCCTGCTTTCTCCACAGCTTGATATGCTGGATTCATTCCTAATTGGGGTTGCTTTGTCTATCAAAATTTTTCATAGGTACAAAGGTGGTTGTAGCGTAGTAGTTGATTCTAAAGTGCGTATGATTTGCTCTCCTAGAACTCCAAGTGGAGTACACTTTACATATCTGATCTTTTCTTTGTCCACGTTTATCATGGCAGACATGGAAAAAGTAATGACAGTGCTATGTTAAGAGGATGATATTTATCTAGAGAAAAGTTTTAAGATGGTTATTTTTTGTAGCTGCATTTTCAGTTACTTTTTCTAAAATCTGCTTAAATAAAGCAGAACTTTTCAACTGATGAAATCTCATGAATGTGATTTTTTCTGTAATTATAATCTTTACCATTTGCTGTGTTCAAATATCAAAACAGAAGTAAAATAGAGGACTTTTAGCATAATGGAGTTCAAATCATGCGTAGTTATAAAGAAAACAGTTGACTTTTAAATCCCAGATGCATCTGTTTTTCTAATGATCAATTGCATAATGGTTGTGTAAATCCTTCATGTAAGATGATTATCGGTGAAAGGTTAATGACTGACGGAATTTGAGGTATCCAGGTCTGTATTTAGCAGCAGCCATTTCTATCATAAAACCTTGAGGGGGTAATATTTGTTTTGGAAGAAAATACAGAATGTTTTGCTATGCATTTTTGTCAAGGGATATTTAAAAGAGAAGTAATCACCTACTGGCAGGAAGACGTTCTGTTGAGACTGAGGAGCAAAAGAAGAGTATGTGGTTGGGGGAAATGCTTGGAAAAGGTGTTATTTGTAATATGTTTTAAATTGTGGTATGTCTGTTACAAGCGGAAGCGTATTGAAGAGTCACTACAGGAGTACTTCTGAAAGTACAGTTTGGAATGATGGTAGGAACATCTGACGTGCTTTCAGAGAGAAGAAGTTGGCTGAGGACAGCACATGCTGTGTGGTTATGTAAATGTGTGTCAGAAGTCTTTGTCACAGGCAGAACATCTGCTTCAGGGCTGTCTGGATTTTACCCAGTTTTCAGCTGTACAGAGTGGAGGTCAGAGAGGCAAAGTGCCTTGCTGGAGTCATGCTCAGGCAGAGTCTGGCCTTTGATACACGACTATCCTGGCTTTATCTGGTTGTTTATTTATTTATTTATTGTGACTAAACCCACAAAAATGCAAGGTTTGCTGTTTCTCGGGAAAATGTGGAATATGCAGAAACAGGCAGCTTGTGCTGGCAGTCTCCAGCATGGTTTTAGAGTTTGCCTCCAGCATCACAAGAGTTCAAAAGCAAGAGGGGGCCACCAGTTTGTGCTGTACATCAGCTCCTGACTGTCATGCAACGGCCCCTATACCTGTTTCCTGCACCTACAAAGCTTCACGTTCCAGGGAATAATTAAATCCTCCAGAACAACAAGGTGTAAGATCAGGGCCCAGGTGATGCTGGAAGATTGCCAAGCCTTCCCATGATGCCAGGACAAGTGAAAAGCTCAAAACTACCTGAGCAGAAAATCCCCTCCTGCACCCCAGTCTCACAGGACACCCAAAGGGATCTGTAATATCGCTGGGAGCACTGCCCTGTGGGAACATTTCCCAGTACCATCTTGACTAGTAACTGCTCCTGTGGAGAAGGAGTGGGCAGGGGAAGAGGAAGGATGAGATAGAAGGGGAAAATCTGCCAGAAATGCACAAAAAGATCTCTTCCCAATCATCCCATCAGTCACTGGCTGACGTAAGTTTAAGATGGCTTCCAGTTGATGTGAACCGGTTCTTTGGAAAAAAATAAGAAAGAAAGAGAGAAAGAGAGAGAGAAACCCAAAAACTCTTTTGTGGAAGCAGAGGAAAAGCAACATTTCATCTTGAAAGTATTTTTAATATGACAAAATATCTGTACTGGAACAAAACCAATTTTGCCTGAGAATTTCTATGAAGCTTCTTCTGGGAAAAAAAAAAAAAAAAGATGGGAAGGTGAATGTTATCAAATGTTACCAGAAATCTTCGAAGACACACATTTTGCAAATAAATATATAAGTAATCTAACTCTGCTGAAGAATTTTTAAATCTAATGAAAGCATTTTATAAAATCACAGGTAAAAGAAGTACTTTTCCACAGAGAGAAGCTGTGGAATATGTTGTGATAGGATGTTTTGGAACAATAAATGATTCAGAAAAGACTGGGAAATTCACTGATAACAGAGGCCATCCAGGACTATTAAAGACAATGATGTGGGGCCAATTTCCAGCTCCAGCAGTCCCTAAACTACTGATTTTTGGAAGCTGGGCAGTTATGATACAGGATGCTTATCCTATTCTTAAATTCTTTCTCTGTCTGCTACTGTCCACTGTTGTATACAGGACTCTAGGATAGCTGAACTTTTGGTCTGACCCAAAAAGACCATTCTACCACTGTGGGTTGTTAAACTAGAAGAAAGTCGTGTTTGCAGCAGGAACATTGCTGTCACTGTAAGTGTCCCTGGTGGGATAAGCAAGGAACAAGCATAAATTTTCTGCCTGCTTGTTGGAATTGTTACAGTGAGCAATAACAGCCAGTACCAGCACAAACTCCAGGCAGGCAAGTAGTACTTCATTCTTCATAGGACTTGAGGGAGCTGCTCTGAGAGCAAGCTTGGGATTCGGGAATTCGAGCCCTTCAGTATCACTTCGTTCTTTTCACTCCTTTTGTGCCTTTGGGCAAGGTACATGACTTGAGATTAACTTCTGTGTGCAGCTTTTTGCAGCCCAGGTTCAGTGTAAAAGACAGTATTTTATTAGTATCTTGAAGAAACATTTTTTTTCTAACTTCCAGGATGGAAAGAGATGCAGCCTTCGCACAAAAAAAGGCAGAGAGAGCCTGTCTGAGGGTTCATCTGAGAGAAAAGTACAGACTCCCTAAGGTAAGCCTGTAGTTTGTGACCCCATCTAGTTCAGCGGCTATTTTTAAAACAGACAAACTGCCAGTGCAGACCTCAAACAGCCAATTGCCTCTGTTAGCAGGACCCCCACTGCAGCTCAGTACAGAACCCGAGGAGGCCCAGGCCATGGTTTTCCCTGGTGGCTGCTCATTTTAGACCCCTTTTTGTGTGCTCAGTAGATGAATCAAATGGAACAATTCTTGTAGTAACCTCTGTAGTGTCAGATCTGAAAAAGGAGACCAGGCAAGCTGAATCTCTGGTCCAGTCCAGCCTTACAGTTAGTACACATGTTCTTAACTCAGCAACATACACCGGTTAAATAAAAAAAAAAAAAAAAAAAAAAAAAGAAAATAAGCAAAATCTCTGAAAACTCTTTTTAAGCTGTACATTTGAACTCTTCAAACTCCTGAATGCTCTTTTGTACTATTGTCTTCCAAGCAGGGCAAGCAAACTGTCCATTCTTTTTTTTTTTTTTAGTGCTGCTGACACTGTTTATAAAGTATTCCCAGGAAAACCAAAATATAGACATCAGAAGCTGCAAGCAACAGAAATCTGGAGGTTTGTTAAAAGCAGGCAGCAGCTGCAATAGCGTCTGGATCATGACAGAAAGCATAGATGGCACTTAGGCTGCGAACAGTTAGTCAGTCTCTTCTATGGGGATGAATCAGAGGAAATTTCTCAGCCTGGTGTTGTCAGAGGAGGTGGTCACATCGTGTACAGTACTCCAGGGCCAAAGGGTGCTTACCCAAGAGTTCTAAAGGACTTCAGATTATGAATGGCCAGACTTTCTGAGGTATGTTGTCTGCCACTTAACCTCAGAAGGTGGCAAATGTGAACGCATTTTCAAAAAAAGGCTCCATGGGATATAGAGGGAAAGGTAAATCAGTAACTGACTTATTTAAAGGAAATGTGGGGAAAACTACTAAAGATAGTCAGCAGATACATGGGCAAAAATGATGCGATAGGAAGAAGAGAAATAAGACTTTTGTGTCAGACAGCCCAACCTTTCAAATCGATCAGCATGCTCTGATGAGATGACTAATTGTAAGGGTGAAAAAGATTAGTTTTATTTTTCCAAAAAAAACTTTGGACAACTTTCTTCTCCAAAGGCTCTTTAAAGAAAACAAACTGTGGTGGGATGGGAAGGAAGGTTCATGAAGTACTGAATATTTAAAAGCTATGAAAAAAATGGGAATGATCAGTCCTCACAACGGAAGAGTAACCAGTAAGATTTTGCAGAAATCTGTGCCATTTAACATACTCAGTAATCAGCTGGAGGAGGAGTTCAATGACTGTACAGAATCGTTAAGGGTGTTGAAATGAAAGCTCACTGTAAGGATTTACAGGAAGAGCTAATGATAGTGAGTGAATGGGCAGTGAAATGCTGAATGGGGTGCACTGCAAGAGTAGTGAAAGGGGAAGAAAACCCTTGCTGTCTCTGCGGGTTATGGATGAGCAGCTTCAAATGAACTGCTACTGCTGAAGAAAGAGATCTCAAAGTCTTTGCCAGTGAGTCACTGAAAACACCAGTGGAGTCCTCATTGGTGGCCAAGGTGAAATGGAAAGTTCAAGAATCATTAGGAAAGCAATAGACACCAAAATCTGAAAACATTATTAGATCACATCAGCAGTCTATAACAACTTGGAATTGGAATGCAGTTTTAATCACTCTGTCTCCAAATAATGATAGAAGAACAAAAGTGATCTGAAGTAGCAGAAGTATCAGGCCTTGGCAGAAGCAGTGGTTAAACGGGATACATCATGCCTGTGAGGGGATGGACATGTGTCAACTCATGCACATCATAAAGGAAGTAAATAGGGAACTATTTCTAAACATCAGATGAAATCAAAAGTATTCCACAGAAAGTTTCAATCACTAGTGGCAGCCTGGGTGCTAACATGAGGTTAGACACCTGTTTTTTATAGTTGTTCATAGTTGATAGATTAGATGAATCCCATCCCTATTCCCTAAGCAGTGCTACCTCTGATATTTCTTATCCAAATTCCTCTAAATATATAGTGAAAATATGAAATAATAATAATCCCCCCCTCCTTTTTTCCCAAAAAGGACAAGGAACATTTTTTTCCACTTCCTGCAATATCTCCACATCATCTGTAAGCATTTAGTAGTGCTATACTCAAACATCTGTAAAGTTGATGTTAAAATTAGTTTCTATTCATTTTGAAGAAGTGACTGAAGACTTGGCTGTGCAAATTACTACTGTGCACTTATGCACTCCCTAAAGTTTGAGATTTTTCTCTGGGCCACAGAATTGAAATCCTACATGTTTGTTCAACCAAATGCTTTTTGGCATGTGGGTGCTGTCCATTTCTTGTGCTTTCTGTTTTATCCAGAATATGCTGTACTGTCAGCTCCAACACAGAGAAAATTACTCAGCGTTCTGTGCTTGGAAAAATTGCTCTTGGGTTATTTCGTAAGCTTCTTCAACAGACAGGAAGGAGGTAGAATGGAACAGTGTTTGTCAGAGCTGCTACTACCTTGAAGATGTTAGTGTTTTTGAAAATTTAATTTATATCCCCCAAGGAAGCATTTTCTTCTTAGCATTTTGAGAGTTTGTTTATATCACTAGTACTTGCCTGCCAGCTCTGAGTCATTACTGTTTATTTTCTGATCAGTACTTCTCAGTGCTTTTCTGATTAATTGAAATAGAGGAAGGTGAATAATCCATCTTATCTACATTTATCTGCTAAAAAATTTAGTACTTAACCCAAGGCAGTCATTTAGGGACTCTGTCATCAATGCAAAGAGACCAGCACTTCTAGCCTCATCTATCCCACAGAGGGAGGCCACATTACTACTTCAGACTAACTGAAGTTAGGTGAAAAGTGTTCCACCCCTAATCCCTAAGACTCTGGTTCTTCCTATGCTTTAGCTGGAATTAGCAGAAAAATCCCATCTTTGACTCTCTGCTCACAACCTGGAGCTTGAATCCGAAGTTAGTGAGGCCCTGGGGCGCCCTGAATTTCTGTACAGGGTCCCTGATCCTTGCCAGCTTGATTTTCCCAGCTAGAGGAATGAAAGAAAGATGTGCAGGAACCTGCTGGTGAGGGAACAGGGAAGAAGAGAGATCAGATTGTGATCTCAAGTCTTACTGACAGGACAGTGAATAGCAGGGGATTTTGGTGGCCTGGCAACTTTGGGCCTGGTTTACCAGGGGCTATTGAGCACTGCACCGATGAAATCAATGCACTAAAAGGCTTTGATGTCTCCCGGAGAACAAGGAAGCTTGTCTTTGCTTGAATCAACACTGTCTTAACTGTGTTATACACAGTTGCCAGAGACTGTGTAACATGGACCCTTCCGAGGAGGGAGAAGGACGTTTGTTTCTTGAACTTACTGAATTACTCTACTGTGCATGTGCATAACATTAGTTCACTCCACATTCTGATCTCCCGTCTTTCTTTGGTTCAGCCTAACGTCACGCACTGCTGCTCCGCACTATGTGCCCCATGACGCAGGTTCTCCAGTTGCTCTTGTTGGCTTGGCAGATTTACTGGGAAAGGGGAGAAACTTTGGACCCACTCCCTTCCTCAGGCGCACCCTGACACGGACGGGCAGCCCCTGCGCCCCATGGGCTGCCGCACCACGAGGAGCCTTCCCTCGGCTGAACACGCGCTGCATCTGTCCCCGAACTCGGGTCTGTACACAGACAGCGAAAAAAGATTATTTCTGGAAAGTCTTTGCAGGCTCGAGTTTGTGTAGCCTCCTGATTCACACATTGTTAAAAAGTCACATGAGTTCTCCCAGGAACTACAAAGCCTGAGCAGTGGTGGTTTATATGCTGTTAAACTGCTTTTAGCTTGGTTACTCTTCCATTGCTTATAAAGGATTTCTTAAGAGATTTATTTTTCCAGCTTCATTAAGATGTCCTTCAGGTACATTTATGTGAAATATGACTTCAGTGACTTGCTGAAATTTTTTCATTTGAGCAAGTGCCTCCTGGAAATAACGGCTGTTGTCTGTAGTTCCCTGTTTGCTTTTCTCTTTGTAGACAGTGTTATGACCTTGTGATCTGTGTGGTCTCTGTGTTTTTTGTTCCATCTCCTGCAGTCAGCAGAGTTCAGGGCTTGCTGGTCCATCAGTCACATGAAGATGTGGACTTCTCTGTGTTTTGGTGGCCCCTGTCATGTCACTCAGCTTCCAAATAGGATGAACTGAGATATTTAACTAAAGCCCTGTGTTCCTGCTCTGTGGTGCATAGGTACAAAGGTATTCAGGTGCTGAACTCCATGGGATTTCAAGAAAATTAAGGACTCATATTCCTCGTTGACTTTGAGCCCAGGTAGATAGAAGCCTGGTTATTATGTCAGCGTGATTACAATATTCTAGCAGTATGCATCTCACATTTCCTGGCCCTTTCTGTTCTGGGATGAGGCATTTAATTGGGATGAAGGCCCTAGCTAAGGTTGAGAACTATCCATGAAACTTTTTAGTCTTTATATTAATTAAGCAGCAGTAATGAAATTAATTATCAACAGGGAGTCCAACACATTCAAAATATCCTCAGCTAACAAATTATTAATACCCCGGGGTATTTCATTCAAATTGCTCAGGGTTGCTGTCACAGAGGTCAATACAGAGTCACCCCAAGGCCTGAGGGCACCTGGCTCGTTGTGACCCAACTTAAAGAAAAGCTGAGGGAAAAACCTTCCCAGGAGCTGTCAAGTCTTGTGATTTTAACTTTGTCAAAGCATAAGCACTGCAAAGTGGTTGTGCGAGGCTGAACTATCGATAACATCTTCCGACACCTACCAGAAGTGTTATACTGAAGGGAGGAAGAAAAATGCAAGGCTGCACAGCTACATGGATAGGACCTGTTATCTGAAGGCTGCTGTTATCTTAATTTAGGCTGTCCCCTTCACTGGTCATCAATAACCTGAAAAAGTTCTTCATTTTTATTTGCTCTTCCTTTCGCCTCAATGCTGGTTCCACTGGGATGAATTAAGTTGTGCTATAAAGGCCAATCCATGGCTCAAAGTTACCAGTGGATTAGTTGAATACAAGGAAAAGAGCTTTGCAAGCATTTCTTTTTTTTTTTGTAATATTCTGAAGGGTTTATAAGGAGCCACTTTTTTTTTTTTTTAAGTTGTTCATAATATTTTTAATGAAAATTTTATAACAATTCCATTTAAAAGAAAACTTTGTAAAGGTGTTATTTTCTGGAAACAAAAATTTCCTATAGAGACTAAAAAAAAAATATAACTGTTATTTTAAAATAGGTGGGGCTTTTTGATATTGACAAAACTTTGATGTGGTAAAAATATCACACTAATGTTTTTCTACAGAAACAGTTTTTTTGTGTGAATATTTTCAATCAACCTAATTAGCAATATTAGGCCTCTTTGTGCCAATGATTTGCATTTTTGTACAGTAGGAAGAATCTAACCTGGCCAAAGATATTAAAGATACTGAAGATATTTGGTATTATTTCTTATCCTTGATCTGGAAGGAATTCGAGAAAATGAGTGAAATAATTGGTCAAGATTTCTTAGCAGTTTGGTTTCTGTGGCTTTGTGTTTGCTGTCCAAAGTTACCTTACTATAGTCTGTCTGTCTTTTAGTTGAACTTAGGTCAATGGCATTCATTTGCAGAAGTACTTCCTTCACATTAAGATGGTCTGCCTTGTTTTCCTGTACCTAATTTTAGATGAACAAAAATGTGATTCTGGCTGATATGGGGTTTTGAGACTGGGATGAAGAGTCCAGTGAAACTCTTGAATTGAAGCAGAAATTCTAGGTTGACTTAAGATCAACAAAAGTTTCACTATGAAAAATGCTTCTGCAGTGTTCACTGAGTAAAAAGAGAAAGCGTTGTTCAAGCGGTGTGATGGCATTGCTTGAATTCATCAAGCCTTGTTCTGAAAATCACATTTATCTGGTTTCCTGTCTTAGCTCCCTGGAGTCTCACCCACAGATACCATATTCAAGAGTCCACCAACAAATCTGGCTTTCCCAGCAGAATATTTAAACCCATCATGTATTCCCACTATCTTCAAGGACTGATCTTAGACCTCATAATCAACTCTACACACATCATCTCTGCTACCTTCTCCCACAACAGTGAACTTGTTCAGACAGCTCCTCTAGTTATCACTTATCTTTGTCCTTAAAGTAAATTGAAGAATTAATAGGAGGTTCCTTCAATCACATCAGTCCACATCCAGACCTGTGGGCATGCCTGTGTTGTTTGGCAACCTGTGAGCAGTAGGATCCACAAAGGTTCCATGTGTTCCCTTTCCTGTCAGAAGTGAGCCAATGCCAAAGCAAGTTCTCGAGTGCTGGAGTGCCATCACGCATACTGCTATAAACTACCTGACAGCCCTTCGTGCGGTTTTGGCCTCAGTCTGCTAGCCCCTTAGACACCATTAGCTGGCCTGCCTTGGGTGCAAACACAAACATAACTGAGTAATTTTAAAACCTATCCTGGAACATGTAATGAATATTTATGCATTTTCTGTGGAAAGCACAACTAAATACTAAAACATTTGCAACCATCTCTGATGCACTGTTTAAAGAATTACCCACTAAAACATCAGAGATGCCAGAAGTAAAGGACTTGGCAGTGAAACAATTGCAAATCAGAAAACACAGCCATCTAGGCTCAGAAGGTGATTACATAATGTAAACACAAGTGATAAATCACGTATTTTTTCTGCAGAGTGGTAGATGCGTCTAAACCTGAGCCGTCACAGGCCCTCTAGTGCCATTTTCATAAAATTGCAACACCCTTATATGAAAACAGTTGCTTGAACCTAAAGGCAGACTTTGCAGTTCAGTTGAAAAATGAATGAACCTTGTGACTCAGATAAAATCATATTATCTGTATTTACCCAGTCTGGCAGGCCTCACTCATGATCTGGGGTGAAAAATATATTTTTCTCTAACTTTGAAAAACACATTTTTTTTGCAACCAAATCCTTGCTAACTGGCTTTCCAAGAAAGAGATGTGCTGTCTTAAAAAGTATGGCAGAATGTTTCAGGACAGGTACCGTGGAGGGGGGGGGAACAAGGGAAAAATTTCTGTGGAGAAAGCCTCACTTAAGCTACCTCTACTCACCTTTCCCTACCAATGTATCAGTGTTGAACAAACCTTTCGTAAGCAAATTTGAAGTGAATGCAGTTTTGTATAACAGCTCATTTGAGATCAACAAACGGTCTGTAAGGGCATTTGGCTTTTAAAATTATCTGAAGACATGTGGTTTGTCATCTTCAAAAATGAAAGACTTCTGCTACGCCTATTGCTTCTCATATAAACGATCCCTTTGAATCGAAGTATTATTAGCCTGTGAGCCTTCTGCAGATCATTATCAAGGCCATGCACTTGCACTTAAAGTTTGATCTCTTTTTCACTACCCAGAGATCTTGGTATTATGGCTGCCTGTCCCTGTATAGAAATGCACGTGTCTGCACTGTGTAGTCTGATGCTTCCAAGAGCTACTGGACCCGCGCTCCTCCTACAAACGGCACAGACCATCTACAAGGCATCTTACTTGCCTGGGATGAATCAAAGCCATTGAGTGCCTCAGCTCGGCTGTGCAGTCCTGAAAGAAGCAGACAGACCGTGCGCGTCGTCTGCGCGCAGCACAGGGCCTGCGAGACCCCAGGGCCCGACGAATGCGCAGGATCCACGCTGCGTGAATAAAGCTGATTTTTCGTTCCTGCACTGGATGTGTTAGGGAAAGGTAGGCAGTCATTCACAGCTATAACATGGCACCAGAAAGTGTAGACAAACACTCTGCGTCGTTAGATTCCTTCTGGACACAATGTCCAGCCAGAAGAGAAGGATATTCTCCAGGATATGCCTGGAGAAACACGGATATGTTAGCTCTGTGCATGACCAGTGTCATACAAGGGATGTAAGGAGCATGCACCATGCTCGTCTGTATTCATCAGCTGCAATACGCCATTTGTTCTGGGCTGTGGGTGCTCAGCAGAGTGGCAAGTACAGACAGAGGAAAAAATATCCTGAGGGCGAGTTTAATTACAGAAAGATTAGTTATACAAAAAAGGGAAGTACAAGATTTTAAGTGGTTGATTGGATTGTAGGCCTAAATCGCTAAAGACCAGCATTTTAATTAGTGGATGAGTAGCAAAATATCAGATTTTTCGTTAGGCTTTGTCTTCCTTTTTAGAGGCATGTGCTGAGGCAGCTGCTGAACAGCATTTCCCCGCAGCCTCACCGCGCTCTGTAAGGACACAGCTTTACACCCTCAGAAGTGCTACTTTCAAAGGCTCAAGGATACTCATGTACCCAGCTCTCGCCTGAAAGCCAGCGGAGCTAGGTGTCTCTCTGTGACTTTAAAAGTCTCACATCTGCAGCGCTTTCTCCAGTTCTGGGACAGTGTTAAGGTCTCTGCAGCCACCCGCAGCTGACCTCCTGCCTGTGCACTGCTGCCTCATTGCACCCAGGGGCTTGCAGCGGTGGCCTGCCCCGTCTCCGGCAGGATTCGGCTGTGGTATACACTGAGTGCTGCTTCGGTAACAGCAGAAGAGGACCTGCCGCCCAGGTAGGACAGGAGCTCTAAGCCAGCGAAGAAGATATTAAACATATACTTTGCTTCTCTGACGCATAGTGGTTGCAAGTAAACTTGGCAGGACATGCCTTTCTGTTCCCTTTTTTCTACTTATAGAGCATTTATGGGTTGAAGGTCTGCTTTCTTCTCACCAGCCTTTATGAAAACGTATATCATATCAGGAAGAAAAAGATACTATTACATACATACTGTATGTCCCTAAAAAAATTTCAACTCTGTGACACAACATTACGGCAACAAAATGCTCTCAGATTTGTGTTAATGTAGTCCAACTACATTAATTGTTTTGAAAAATGCAAGTCATTTCAGGTAGCACAGTGTGGGATAGAAACTCTGAATATTGCCAGTATCATTCACTAGCACTCATTGTAAATGAAAGCATGAAACTCAGGACTGAGCAGGGCCCCCTTTTCAGTGCAAAATCTAAATCACCATGCTATCTGGGACAGATTTATAAGAGAAAGCAGTCCCTTAATGAACCTAATCCTATTAACAGAATTGTCAACTTAGGTTTGTCATCAGAAAGATGTTTTTAGCCATGAAACATTTAGTCTATGGACAACTTTTGCCTCTGCAGAGTACTCAGTGCATGACCTCCACATAAAATAATGTGCATTTTTACTACTTGTTTTGAACGTTAATTTTCAGGTGACATTGCCACCTGATTTCATTCAACTTGCTTTCTTGTAAGCTGTTTTCTACACACACAACAGGGCATGGTCACCTTAGGGCAGATCTGGTGTCTAAGATAAGGTGAAAATAGATGTTCCATCATAAGTTATATTTTGAAAGCTAGTCATTTGATTTCATCAGGTTTAGACTTGTTTAAAGAAAGGCTCTCATCTAAAATGCCAGTAGCCTGAGACCAGACTGAGCAACTCCACTAACTATGGAGCTACCTTGAGAAACTTCATTTCTAGAATCAGGAAAGAGATGTCAGTAATAACAAGCAAATACAATAGAGAAGATCAGGCAGGAAAATAGCATGGTCCTGGTGACTGCGTGTTTGGGTTGTACACAAATTGCTTTCAGCATCTTCTTGATTGAAATTTGGAAACCACACTGTCCTCCCTGTGGTTTTCCTGAAGAGCTCTGTGAATGGCCAGAGGAGTGTTATCAGAAAACGTATATGCTAAAACCGTGCTAATGCATAGTGATGCAAGTGATAACTTGTGTTTGAAAAAGAACAAACAAAAACAACAAAACTTTTATTCACTTACTGCTATCTTCCTGACTGGGGATACAGTAATCAATTAACCTCTGCAAGGTCTAAGCACAGGGGCTTGAGGTGACGATGCCTGTGATGCACGAGAGGAACACCTGACTGTGGGCCCATCCAACCTGTCCAAAGGCAGGACTGGGGCCCGGCCCGGGCCAAAAGTGAGGTTCTGGGAGCTGGGGGCAAGCAGGTTCTGGGTTAATCCAGCTCGGCAGTGCCCTGACGGTGCCCGCAGGGCCTGGCCGCAGGGCATCGTGCAGCCGCGGCACCTGCCCGGCGCCTCGAGCTGTGGTCCCTGCGCGGCTGCAGCACAGGAGGGAGTCTGGTGGGCCCAACCCGTGGCTCCTCGCGCCTGCAGCCCTCAGGGGCTGCGTCGGTACAGTGCTGCTGCACTGCTTACCGCGGTTCCCACTTGCCAGCCAAGTCACTGAGGAGCTCTGGTTCTGTACGCAGCCGCTGCATTGCAGGTGACAAATGGTAGGATCAGGCCTGGATTCTCCTACCTAAGGGTCTCTGCATATAGGCATGGGTAAATTTTATGACAGGAAGTTAAATAAAAGGAAAACAATGCGTCACTTAGTGATGCTGGAAAGCAGTTGGGCTCCATTGGAGATTAGTCAGTGAGCTTTCCTCACTTTTGTTTATGAACTCGGTATAAACAGATGGTTAGACTGTTTTCTGCTTACAACTGCATACCACATTTGTACAGAGAACTCTGTGTTGGATCGTTCCTGTAACAAGACGGATCTGGCCGAGTCTAACTGCATCAGGTGCATAACCAGGATCAAAGAATATTCCCAGGCACTAGGACTCCATCGTCTGTGCCGTTGAATTGTCAGAATAGTGTCTGTTCCAGTTTTGGCCTGGGCACTCTCCCAAGCAGTTCCCAGGGCCAGTTTGGGAGCTAGGACAGGCATTCCCAATAGGCAGTTAGATGGGACCACCCTGCTTTGTAGGGCAAGAGAGCTCAATGGCATAGCCGTGGGTTGTGGCAGGCCAGCTGGCCTTGGGGCAAGAGACCAGTGCCAGGCATATTTAGTTTACTAGCAATAGATGTTGCTTCTGTGTTCTCAGCGATCTTAACAGGGTGGCTGAGCACTTGCAGAGACCTGGAGACTATGGAGAAAGGAGAGCTAAGTCATGAGGAGACAGGCCATCCATTCTGCTGCAGGTTTACCACGGGCGAGGGGGGCTTTCTGTATGGCTTTGTCAGAGCCCCCAGCCCCAGCTGTCCTGTCCACCAGCACTGCCTATTTTGGATGCTGTCTGTGGTCCAAGATGGGTAGATCGTGACGCAGGGCAGTGCCTCCATCACTATCAGTGCCGTGCCCGGCTTTGAGTGAGTAACGGCCCCCACCTGTGTGCATGCTGGGACAGCAGGGAGCTGCAAACCCTGCGTGCACTCTGATCCCAAGCTGCTGTCTGAAACTAACAGACATGATGATGCATCTCCAGCACCACACTCCTGCTCTGGACTTTTGGAAGTGAGTGCTTGGAGCTGCATGCTCACTGTGTGTGCAGACGCTTGCAGCAGCATTAGCCTGAATTTAAGAACATCCTGTGGGAAAATCTTCTTGTGTCTTCTTGTGAGAAAACAAACTGTATTTCCACCAGGCTTAAAAAACAAACAAACAAACAGAAAACAAACAAACAAACAAAAAAGAAAGGAAAACAAAATAAAACACACACACACACCCCAAAAAACCACTGGATAAAATCAGATGCTTAATGCGACGTTTCCATTTAAACATCAAAGTAACAGAACCAGATCTGACATACTATAGAAGAAAAACAAGAGGTCACGCATCTTGCGGGCTTCTTCGTTTGCTGTTGAGCAACCCACCTCTGTCAAAGCTCATATTAGGTCTACTCAAGGCCAGGCTAAATGCTAAGAGGACAGAAACAGGTGGAATGTCAGTGACTTTGGCAGAATTGCGCAGCTTTCTACCACATCTGAATACACTCATCTTTGATAAGAGATCACTCTGAAACCCCACTGTGCTGTGCATCACATCTCAGACTTCAGCAGAAGAGGGGACTTTGCTGCAAAACCATGCCAAACTAGCTCACGTTGCCAAAATGGCCTTTGTGTGCATTGTATCGCCATTTCTCCGCATAATATATGCTAGTGTGCAGTGACGATAAATTATAAATAGTTCTAAAAGAAAGAAAATGTGTGATTGGCTGCTTAGGAGGACTTCTTCAATAACTAACCCAATATCTTTTTATCATCCTGTATTGCAACATGGGAGAATTTCAAAAGAGTAACTCCTCTGATAGCCACTGCTTGTGGATTAAAAACTTAAAATATTGCTCCTGCTACACAATCAATAAAGAACACTTCTGCTGTTTGAGATATTGTTTCTAGCTCCCACAGATTTGATGGCAGCAAACAGGGTCATCCTTACTCATTTCAGCCGCATAGTAGTATTGATCATTATAAGTATCTGTATTTTTCAGAAGAGATAAGGGGTGAAATCAGATTAAAGGGAAGTATAGTTATTGCAAACATAATGCTGTGCAAATAAATGTAACAGTAAATAGTGGCTATGCAGTCAAGCATACCAGTCTGCCTGTCCTTGCAAAGGCCTGAAACTACTCAGCCATTGCTCATATACATCCTTCCATTCATTCTTGCATTCACTCATTCATGCAAACCCAAGACCCCTCTCACTCTCAAAAACACCTCCTGCTGACAGCATTGCTGCTTATTCATACCAGGCCTTTGCTGCTGTCATGCTTCATTTTGGAGATGTAATGAGGCATTAATGCTTATCTTTGATGTGTGAACTGTGTCAAAATATCCTGTTCTTCTGAGCTCTGGATCCATCAGAATACACCACAAAACGTGAACAAAATCACCATTGTTTGAAAAATTGACATAGCTCCACTGACAGAGTGTTTCAAGGCAGGCAGGAAGCAAGTGTGCCTAGTGCTTACTGCATCTCAGCCCTTTTAATTGCTTAACTAGTTCCTTCTCTTGTCTCTTTTTGCTTTCTCAGATTCACACCAAACCTCCATCCTCTCTTTTGTTGTCTAAGTCCTCCTATTACCCCACTTACCAGCACTACAGCATTGCTCTGATTATGTGCCAGGCAGCCCTTGCTCTTCACCTTGATTCGGAGTGCCAACCAAAGACCTAGGTGTGATTTAGACACAGTTTGTTGAAGATGGAGACCTTTTTTCCAGTAATTGTTTCTAACTTTTCTTATACTGTGCGAGCTTTGTTTTGTGAGAAGTTCTAGGTAGAAGATACTTCAGGTGAAACCCTCAAACTCATTAGCAGGTTCCTTTCAGAGTTCACTAAAAACCTGGAAAGGCTTTCAGACCCTAGTTGTGCCAGAAACCCTATCTGCGTTAATGCAGCCTTCTTCATGTCCCTCTGCCAATGCAAAGTGGCTAAAAAGGGGAAGGAGAAGTCACTCGTCCCTGCTTTATTGTCCCTTCCCATTGCTAGAACAGTGAGCTGTTACAGGGACTTTGCATTGGCATGACCAAGGCAGAAACTGCAGGGCCCATGTCAAACCCTGCTGAAGCCAGTTTTTGATAATCACCGAATCTCTCTCTCTCTCTCTCTCTCTCTTTATTGCAACTGCTGCAGACCATTTTCCAGTCTATTCTCTTCTGCATGTTTAGCTACTAAAATGGTAGGTCTCCAGATGAAACGCTCTCTGTTTTAATAAAAAAATTTGTACAGTTTGAGCATTATCTCTCTTTTTTTTTTAATTGCTTCCCAATAGAAAGTATATGAAACATAAAAGTAATAGCAACCTTCCAGGATGAAACTCCAAAACTGGAGTAGAAAAGAGGCTTCAAAACCAGCATGGCTTGAATGAAATTGAAGTATCGAACAAAGTGCTGCTGATATAGTTGTGGTTTTGTAGCAGACCTTAGCACAGTGATTTTTTTGCAGACCTCATTCCATACACGTGTATAAAGTACCTGATTTTTTTTTTTTTAAGACTGCTATTTTTTTGTAACTATGGGCAATAGCTAGACACTGCACAACAGTGGCAGATGATTGAGTTCTGGGGCAGAAGAATCTATTCATGATTACAGCCCTGTTGCTACAACATTTCAATGCAAATACCTGTATGTTGAATACATTTGCTGATTCATCCTCTAATACAGAAGGTGGAAAGCAGTAAAGCTGATCAAATAAAGCCCTGTGGCTATTAGGCTTGCATTATAAATAGGACCTTGTTTTACTTTAAACAAAATATGTCATTTAACAGCTCAGATTCACACTTTTTTTTTAAACTGCCATTTACTTTACTTTCCCAATTGTGATGAAAACAAAACAAAACAAAAAGGTCTGGCAGGCAAATTCCATACTTATTTTCATATAATAAAAAAGAGAATGTAGGCAGTAGGCTGGATTAACAGAAATCCATCAACAGCCTCAAAAGAAATGGCAGAAAAAGTGAGTTTACTTTGTAGATCAGGAAGAAGGAACTAACACCTAACGTGATATTCCAGTGCCAGTTTCTAGGAAGTTGACCTCTGCCACTCGGCACCTGCTCCTGTCTGGCTCCTGAGCATTTTCCAGCAGGCCACAGGAATACCAGTGTCTTTCTTCCTGATTTTTTGCTTGGGTTCTGCGAACTGACACACCATCTTTATTTACCTGTAAGCATTACAGATTCACAGCTACTGCCATTCTGGCATGCATGTGGAGAACAAGGTAGCTTCTCATTTAAATGTATAATCTCTTAATTTGCCTAGATTTTTTTTTTTTTTTTTTAAGAAAAATTGCAAAGCCCAAGACAACTGGTGCTGAAGGGAAGGGTAACCAAGGTGCAGCCCAAAGCTTGTGCAAGCCTGCAGCTCAGTCTGGGCTGTTCACCTTCCTTCTAAGTTAGGTCGCTGTGCTGGGACAGCGGTGAGCCTCGCAGAAAGACTAGCCGAGTGGTGGGAGCCCTAATGAGGTGCACCAGGTCCTGCTGCTCTGTGAATAGGTCCCACATATCTGGTAACTTGCCACTCCATGGGGGTGGGTGGGGAGGCGAGTGGGGAGCAGGGAGTCTTCAGTTTGATACTGATATCCAAAAATATCCACAGCTGAATAAATAGGGAACGGTAGCCACACCGTTTTTCTAAAGCTATTGCTTCATGGACCAAATCAAACAAGAGGTGACAGCCTAGATACTATATTGCAGCATGTCTTTGGTGGATCAGGGACAAAAATAGCTTGTAAAGGATTTCCTGCAGTATCAGCATGTTACCACAGTTAAAACATGGCAAAGATTTCCAAACTAGCAAGTGACACTGTGGGCTTCGATTCTGACACTACTAAAACTCTTCACAGAAATATGGCTGACGTTATCTGAAAAATCTTAGCAGTCGTGTGTGGGTTCATTGATGCCCTGAATTCACAAGTCACATCAAAAAAACTTTGATCAAAAAATCTGTGCGTATGTTTCAGTTCTCACTAAAACAAAACGAACAAAAACAAACAAAAAAGAGACTCGCTAGATCCTGGTATAGCAGAAACACTCTCATGTACTGTTTTCATTTTCTGTTCTTTTTATCAGAGTGAATTGGATGAGAATCAAATACAGATGGCTGGAGATGATGTGGGTTTGCCAGAAGACCTTCAGAAGATGGTGGCAGAAGATCAGGTAGAGGAAGAGGACAAGGACTCTATCCTGGGACAGTTGCAGAATATTCAGAATATGGACATGGACGCAATCAAAGAAAAGGCACAAGCCACCTTCACTGAAATGAAACAGGCTGCCGAGCAGAAATGTTCTGTGATGTAGTAGAGACACCACTATCCCAGGCTGTGAATTCAACCTTGTCTCACAGGGGTGGGGGGTGAGGGCAGGCAGAGGAATGCACTTAGCTCTATAGCAGTAAATGTAAATGTAAGAGAGAGACAGAGAGAGACTTTAAAACCTCCAGGAGGTCAACATTTAAGTGTTGTGACTGCTTAGTGCAAAGGTAGAAATGATCCTTATTTTTTTAACATAACATTTTTCCCTGAGGAAAAGATGGCTTATAAAAAAATCAAATATTGGGGAAAAAAATGTGCCTTTTCCCATTTTTTCAAAGTGATCAAAATGCTACTAAATGTGTATTTTTTTTATTAAAATTGTGCTTCTGTTGCATAACATATAGGTAATCACTCATTTAATACTGCTTTCAGAAATAAATATATATATCTGTAATACAAATATCTGTTTCAAACATTTTGAAACAAAACCAATATTCAAATGTTGATGTTTTCTGCAAAACCATTTTTAAAAAAATTGTTTTTGACCACCTCTGTACTAAACATAGCACAAGGCAAAAAGAGAAGCATAAAATGCTACGGTCTGGGACAATAATGTCATTGTACATAGAAATGAGTGAGGCCTTGTAGGAAACCAAGGCTTGGTAACCATCAGTGAACCACAAACAGTTCGCAATGTGGACTCCTCCAGGCTGCTCCAGTGCCACATCCCTTGGTCTTCAAATGCAGACCGAATCTAAGGTGACAGCGTTTGCGCTCTGCTTGGCTGCCGTGTGAGCCAAACTCTGGGGCTTGGGGTACCAGCACATAACCCAGACAGGCAAAAATGAGCTCACCGCATTTGTTCTAGGAGTTAGCTCCACACAAGGCTAAAACATAAGCCTGGCCCACCTGGAAGACTATGCCCAGGCGGGGCACCCAAACCCTGAAAAAACGTGTGGATTTCACTGCTGTTGAGGGACTGAGTCTGCGGGACAAGCAGGACCTGGTTCAATGGCTTTAAGTTCAGGACCAAGCAAAGTTTTCTTTGCTGTTGTTCATTTTTTTCTGTGGAAAACCTGAGCGGTTGCTGGCCTGATGGCTCCCACTCCCCAGCAAGTGGGGCTGATGCTGGGTAACAGCTAGGGCAGCCCAGCCCAGGGACGGCTGCTCCCTGCAGCCTGCAGTGCTGCCAGGGCCACCAGCCCGCAAGCCCCAGGCAGCCTGCGCCGGACCGGCCGGTGCCAGCACGGGCCATCTCACCAGCCCTGCGGAGCAGAGCCCTGTGGCTAAGGCAGATGGAAATGTCGCTTGGCCTCTGCACTTGCACAGCAATGATCGTTACCATGCATGATAACCCACACAGGGGCTATACTGCCCTCACACATGGCTGATGCATACAATACCGCTCATGAGGAGCCCAGATATTCTGTAAAATGTACTTTGTAGGTTCTTCGAGAACTAGTCTGTGAATGAAATATGCGAATGAACGTGTCACACCTTCCTACAGGTTTATAAGTCTCTCTCTTTGTCTCCACCCAATCAAGTAAAAATACTCATTCAAAATGAATAAAGGCACTAAATATGGTTTGTCTCCTTCCTCCCTCCCTGATTCTTCTCCTCTCCTCTCCTCTCCTCTCCTCTCCTCTCCTCTTTCTTTCTCTTTTTCTTTCTTTTTTCTTTCTCTTTCTTTCTCTCTTTCTCTTTCTCTTTCTCTTTCTCTTTCTCTTTCTCTTTCTCTCTTTCTTTTTCTTTCTTTCTCTTCTCTTTCTTTCCCTTTCTCTTCTCTCTTCTCTCCAAAGCACTACATTTGTCTACAGAGCACAAAAGATACTACTACAATGCACTCCAGATGTGTGATTCACCCTGTTCTGAGTTCCCTTTGCCTGCGTTGGGTCACGTCCTTCACCCCCTGTGGAATGGTGGTGGTTCCGCCAAGCCCCAGTGAGTTACAGAGTTTTGCTGAGAAAAATTGGGTGGGCCTATGGATCAACTTTGTGGAAGGTCCCACCACCAACAGTGAGGACCTTCTGGGGACTGTAGAAGACAGCTGGGTGTCAGATTGGGACCTCAGACCTAGCTACGGGAAAAACACCTTTGCCTTTGTATCTGGCAACTTCAACCACCTCACCTGGGCAGCAGAGAGCAGCTCGCCACTGCAGTCCCCAAGAAAATATGCCTTTTAATCTTGCTTGCTTCTTTCCTAAGAAATACAGAGATTGTCAAGTTTGCCTTCCTTACTTTTTCCAGAAGATGTCCTGGTCCATTCAGTGAGGGATATCAGTGGCTCTTGCATTTTAACAGAAAATTACTTTAGTGGAGAAGACCTTTCTTCAGAGCAGTCATCAAGCATCAGAGCTAGCAAATGTTAAAACTCAGTCTCAAACACTCTGCCTAAAACCACACTGATCTGATTTCTGTCCCCTGGGATATCCTTCTCTAACACATTATCACAGAATTTAACCATCTATGAGAAAAAACAAGTAGGATCTTTTAGGAGGCCTTTGTGTAAGGTAGTTAAAATAGTTGCCAACCCAGCTTCATCGGCCTCTGGTTAGTGAGCACCAATCCATTTCCCGCTGTATTTGTATAAAGCTGGTAGGTGTCTCCATACTGTTCTGTTACTTCACAGGCTGAATTTTCTTATCTATAAAACACCAGAGTAAACAAGCCTAAGACTTTTGACCTTTGAATTAAAATGTGCCTGGGACATCCTGAAAATCTTATTGAAAGCATCTGGTGGTTTAAGGGAGCTAATTAAGTTCGTCAGTGCATATAGGATCAGCATTTTCGCGGTTTAAAGGGTCAGAGAAGAAAGTACAGTCAGAATCACCAAACAAGTGATTAATTAGATTCCAAAAAAATGTCAGGGTTGGCGGAGGCAAGCAGGGCTGGGAGGTGGCTGGGGGCTGGCGCAGGATGGGACAGGATGGGGCCCCCCGTCCATGGCAGGGGACACTGCGTGGCCCCAGCGCTGGCCACAGCCAAGCTGATCCGCTGCTAGGAGTGGCCTGGGCTGCCTTAGGCACTGTTTTTAGAGCCAGAGACGTAAAAACTCTCAGTCTGGTGCGGTAGAGCCAGGCTGGGTGACAAGAGGTGCTGGCTTCTGCCCTGGCTGGAGCCTCCCTGAGTTGCCGGGGCTGGGGCTCGCACCTGCCCCGGGCTGGCGGGGCCAGCACCGCTGCACTGAATCCCCCCGGCAGCCCCGTGCAGGGCAGCGTGACGGCCAGGGCCCGGCCGCAAATCCGTCCCGCTGGCTGACCCCGGCCGGCACGGCGCGGCTCATCCCTCCGGCGCCAGCTGTCCCCGTGCTCCTGCAGCAGCTGCGGGCCGGGGCGGCCAGCGGGGAGCAGGCAGGGCTGCAGCGGTGGGCGGCCGCGCACAGCCAGGCAGGCGCTCCATCTCACAGGCCGGGCTGTCGGTCATCAGTGCAAGAGGCTTCGCCTGGCTCGAGGAAAGGAGCCGTGGGATAAAAAATGCCCCAACTCCTATCATTGTCTGGGTCTTCAGAAAGCTGCCCAAAGGGCGCTGTCTGGAGGAGCCGTGTGCTCGTTTGGAAGGCAGGAGCGGCGGTGGGCAGCGGAGGTGGGTGCCAAGGCTGCTCCCCGGCTGGCAGGCAGGACGAGGGGGCTGACAGCGGGGACCCTGGGACCGCCACTGCCAGGTGGCACCTTTGCCACAGGAAGCTCCCAGTGACCCACGGGCAGCGGCAGCAGGCTTGGGGGTGAAGCCAGGGGACCCCAGGGGCTGCAAGGCCAGCGGCACTCCCGGCTGCCCGCATCCCTGAGCAGCCAGCGCGGCCTCTGGGGTGCAGGCACCCCCCAGAGCTGGGCACAGCCACCGGCCTCAGGGGTGCAGCATTTCTCAGGGGTGAAGGTAGAGCCAGGCTGGGTGACACATTCACAGGGGCTCAGCACTGAGCCCCCATGGCTCATTCGATGCTTAGCTCTGGAGACAGATCATGGAGCAGCCAGGAGCACAGTGGGCAGGCAGCACACTGACCCTGCTCTGACTCAATGTATATGAATCAATGTATATAAATACCTCAATCAATGTATATAAATACCTGAAGGGAGGATGCAATGAAGACAAAGCCAGGCTCTGCTCAGCAGTGGCCAGGGCCAGGACCAGGGGCACCGGGTACACCCTGGAGCCCAGAGGCCCCCTCTGACCACTGGGCAGCACTTCTGTGCCGGGCGGGTGCCGGGGCCCTGGCACGGGCTGCCCAGAGAGGGGCTGGGGTCTCCTCCTTGGGGATCTCCAGCAGCCGCCTGGAGGTGGTGCTGGGCACCCTGCTCAGGGCAGCCCTGCTGGGGCACGGGGGTGCCACAGGGACCCAGAGGCCGCTGCCCACCCCGACCAGTCCATGACTTGGTGATTCTGATTCTGTGAACTCCTAAGGATAATAAAGGAAGGTCTTTCTCCAAGGTTTTTCACTAAATAATCTTTCTACTAAGGCTGCTGGAACCCAAAGAGGCAGACACTGCATGTGCGTCCATGCTTGTGTGTGCTTGTGTATGTGTTGTGTAGACTTGTGTGCACACGTGTGCAAATGCACATGTGTGTGCATGCACCTGTGCACATGTACACAGCCACGTACATGGCTGTATGTGTGCATGTGTGCCTGCGTGTGTGCGCGCTGCACGGAAGAGGAGCAGATTAAAGGCGTTAGGTCACATGGGAGCTACTGCTGGACGGGCCCTACCTGGGATTTGGGTTCTTATAGTTAATAGGATCGCTGGAGCTCAAGGCCGTCATCCCATCAAGATAAATGTCTCTGGTGCCCACTTTTAAGCAATCCGAATTCAATTAGGCTAATTGGAAAACAAGTAAAGAAGGATTGCGTTAATACAGCCTTACAGCGTGAACCTCCACTCCCCCACTCTGGAGGGACATTCGAGCGTGGTGAGCCCAACGCCTGAGCCCCCGCACCAGGCCCGTGGCACTCACTGCCCGGAAACAGACGCCCCCGCTCCCAGCGCAGCCGCAGCTGACCCCGTGCCCACCGCCGGGGCAGGCACCCGCGGCGGCTCGCTCCCCGGGGCCTGCCAGCGCTCCCTGGGTTCCCGCCCAGCCCTCGCAGCTGGCGGAGAATACACAGCTGGCTCTCCCAGGGACGGAGGAGAAAAATCTCACGGTAAAAGAATCAGGAGGTGACTGTCAAGGTACAAGTGCCGTGGTGACAGGGGAGGCAGCAGCTTCCTCATGCATCGAGCTTTCAAGAAGGTTCTTGAACTGCACACTTTCAAACTTCTGGGGAGGAAAAAAGCACCACCGGTTTTTATAGCTTTTAACAATCTGCTGGATGATTCAGAGCATGCAAACTGCAGCAGGGTACAGGTTCCTGCTGGGTGAATATTTCTCCCTTCTCCTTGCTCCCCCCTCCCCCTTGTCGATTTGCTGTCTGACCTTGAAAGTCCTGATCATCTCTCAGGGCGGTGGTCCCTGCTGCCCATCACTGGTCCGGAGAGTGATGTCCCACCTGCAGACTGACTTCAGCTTCAGATGTCTTCTCTGCAAGGCATTAATTATTTCAGCTTGACATAAAGACAGGAGGAAAGGAAGCAAGAATCTGCGGCATTTCATGGTACTGATTTCACTGTGTGAAGTCCCATCCCACACATTTGTCTCAACAGCATCAACGGGATCAAAACCATTCCCATTTAGTCTTCATTATACATAAACAGGAAGTAGGCACTGGGGACAGCTGCACTTTGGAGGTTCTCCATCTCGAGAATTCTTGTTAGCTTCCAAACATAATTTCAGCAATAATTGTTGTAATAATATATTGCAAAAAAACCTAAAAAGATGATGGAATGGGGGCCACCTTTGGAAAGGCAAGTAATAAATCCCACCTATTTGCTTCCCTAATGAACATTCTCAAATCTGATTGCCCTGTACATTTCCAAAGCGAAATGGCGTTTACGAAGCTGTGATGTACGACAGTATCAATTTCTGAGGCTTCACACCCGGATGAGACACGTCCCAGGGAACTCTGCGACAGCAGAGGATTTAGCTAGCAGCCAGTGCATTAGACCCAAAGGGAAATGTTCAGACACCTTTCATTTGCCACCCTAAACTCTCCGCGTTAATCTCTGATTATTAGAGGAACCATCAGACTTCCTGCGCTGCAATCACGACCTCCCTCCTCAGAGCTGTCTGATGCCTCCTGTGCGTGTCAGGGCACCGCAGTCTGTGCATTAAGCAGGGCAGGAGAGAAAAGGTAGATCTGGAGCTGGAAGAGCCAGAGCTGGTCTCTGCTCTGCGAGAGTTTTCTCCAGATTTTTACATGTTGTGAACTGGGGAGTTGCTGCTTCCTTCAGCAACTCTGCTCCCCTGCAAGAAGGATGTAACAAGGACACAAACAGTTCCAGACAGCAAATACAACTGTGATGATCTACTGCTGAGGAGGGAGGAGCTTTCTTTACTGGGGAGGAGGCCTCTCATTTACAGTGTGGGATATGTACCCTGCTTTGGGCGTGGAAGTCTTCTGCTGTGCATCACATTGTGATTAATAGCAAAAATTTTGAGTCTTGTTCTTGTATTTGCCAATTCTGACAGGTGCCTGAAAAGCAGCATTTGTGCCAGGACCCAACACCCTTCACGGCTCTAACTGCCCAGCCAGGATCTGACCAAAAGGCTTATGCTGCTTCATCTCACCTTGCTAACCTTGCTATCTTTTTTTTTTGCTACAACAAACAAAAAGGATTCCCAAGTGTGTCCAGGGTTTCTGGAGGAATAGGCATGTTTTGTGCTGGTTGTGAGCACCACAAAAACCCAGCTCCAAATTAGAAGAAATTAGGGACATTGCACAGTTCATTCATCCTCACTAATGGAGTTCTTGGGAAATACACATGTAGATTAAAGGAACACAATGGCCCCTGGCTGATTGCTTTGAGTACCCTCCAATGCCCCTACAATGGTATTGACTTGCTTTTTATAATGTGCACAAAAGCCACGCTAAGCTTTGTTTGTCTCTTCTGTTGGCCTCTTCCCTCTTTGCCAATGGACGGCTGAACTCTTTCTGTCACGGCA
>VXAL01017619.1:69419-89439 GCA_013399475.1 Chauna torquata
ACTCGGCGCAAAGTTTCACTCTGCGCTGTTTCCTCGACTGCGTTGGCAAACCAGGAACTGCGGGGAAGTTCGATCTCCCCTCGGTTCCCCTCGTCTTGCTGCTTCGGTGCCCTGGGGCGGCCCGGGCGGCTGCGGGCGAGCGGGGCGGGGGCTGCTGTGCGGGGGAGCCCCGCCGCAGAGCCCGGCGGGGAGGCGCGGGGCTCCGACGGCTGCGGAGCCGATGGGCGAGGGAACGCCGACGGCGCCGTGCGGTTTTACTGCCTGCCGCTCTGCTCGGAAAGAAGGGTTTCACGCTGTCAGGGCAGACTGCCGGGCCAGGGAGCCGGGGTGACTCGGCTACCTCCCTGTTACAGGAACTACCCTTTTGGAAGAAGTTTCAAGTCAAAATGAATCTACCTACTTTAGAGAAAGCATGAAAATGTTCACAGAAGTGATTTGCCGCTCTAGACGAAATCACTAAGCAGGTTGAAAAGCTTTTAGAAGACCTTATGAGAAAAAAGTTCCTCCAGCATTTTCTGAGGCGGAGAAATCATTGTGAAACACCAAACTCAAAGGACAACATCATTTTAAGCTCTTTGAAAGAGAAGGTCTTGGGCAGAGTTCTTTTTCAATTCCAGTATCGCGTGACTTCACTGTCACAGGTATTTATGAATGCAACTCTCAGGTTTATAGGACTTTCTTCTTGCCTTGCAGAGAGACCCTGTAAACTTTCCAGCACCTGGACCATGCCGACTTCGTGATAGTTAATGGATGACAGGATTTCCATCCTGAAGAGGGAGTGAAGAGGAGAGGGTGGATGAGTCACTGAAGGACATGACAGAGGACTGTAAAGGCCGTGAAGGAGTGGAACACTTAAATGCATACCTAACTTCAGGCAGGTACGTAGTTTTGGTGGAGGGAAGGTGGATGAGTAGTAGAGGGATATAGAGTCCTGATGTGCTGTTTGTCCCAGAAGAGAACAGACACAGGGATGAAGTCATGCGGAATTGGTACTGTTTGTGTGATGATCTTGTGTCTAGAGAAATGTCAGGAAGTCAGATACTCAGTTAACAGAGCTGACTGCAAGGGGCTTGCCAGATCCTTCAGCTGACCCTGCATAACTGGAACTGAGCTATACCCATAGTTCTTTCCTGATGGGAACTGCCATGGGTGTAAATTAACATAATTACCGGGCAAATTATCTGGTACAATCACTTCTGAAGTCAATTGTGTAGCCTACTGTATGAGCTAAATTGTTCCCTTGTTTAGTCTTAGTTTATTGCATCTCCTTTTACTGCTTAATGTGATTCATTCTTTTATTTTGGTTATTAATTATGCATTCTTGTTTAATTTACAATAGTATTTTTGTGCCTCAATCAGGAGTTTCACTGTGCAGCCGGCAGCACAGCTACGGAAAACACATGCTCTGTGCTGAGCGACACTTGATCAACCACAGCATTGCCACCCGTGGGAAATTCTATTTGTTCATCACAATTCAAGACCGGAAATCAAAAATTCAGTAAACTGTCTGTTTTCAGAAAAAAACAAAGCCAAACTTTTGGCTTTCCTAAGCTGCAGTGGCTGTACTGGAAGCCCTCCGACCGTCCTTGCCTCCCCAGCTGCTGTGCTGGAGGTGCTGCTGTGCTGGGGCCGTGGCACTGGGGCCTCGGCAGGCTCCTCGCTGCCCTGGCCTCTCCTCCCCGCGGCCCCCGGGCCAGCAGAGCACAGCGCGGTGCAGCGCAGCCCGGCCCGGCGTGGCTGCTGCTGCCCCTTGTCCCAGCCCAGGTCGCTCCTGGAGCAGCCGGCGCGGCAGAGCCCGGTAGGGCCAGGACCATCCGCGAGGCTATGGTTGTCTGCCTGGCACCACCATGTCCACAGCGGCTAACCTGGGAAACCACTTGCTCTCTGCTACTGCCTTCGGCACAGTACTTTTGTTCCTTTTCTGCGGTTTCCAGTGTTTTTGCTTCTGTTGCTTTAAGTAGGGTTTCCTGCTGATGAGCAATGTGAACCAATGTTGAAACCTTCTGGTCAACAAGTTGTATATGGCCGTGTATGACACCTGCACTGTAATCAGGCTTTGGCCAGCAGTGCCAAAGCATGAATTCTTACTCAGTGGATTGTTGCCAGACACTCCTAAGTTGTATTTACTACAAACACTATGCAAACAAATAAACCTTTCTCAGATTTTGTATTTGTACTACGTCTTCGTACATTTCATGTGTTAAAGGATGTGCCTTCACGTTAAACCTCATTTTACACTGCCCGGGGTTACTTTAATTTGAGATTACTCCTTATGCACTTCCATTTTTATATCTTGTATTATGGTCTTAATTTTTTTGCCCTTTAGGTCATTAAAATTACAGTGAAAAATACCAATCTACAGAGTTGATCAAATTTGGGTTTGAATTTTCTTTTTAATTAGGATTGGCTTTTTGAATTCAGGGACATTTTTGCCAAGAAAAACAAAAACAAAACAAAAAACCCAACATGTTTTCAGGGTTTTGTCATAAAATAAATTTAAAAGTCTGTTTAACTCCCCCAAACATTCAGCTGGTTATTTGAAGCAAGCCAACAAGAGGGTTTTCAGTCTTTCTGGAAAAGGAGAACAATAATTTGCCTAAACTAAAGCAACCCTAAAGGTTGTTTATCTGTTTATCTTTTTTTGGTTTTACCTTTACTTTTATACTGACAGTCATCATGAAAACCTGCTCCTGTCATTGTGTTCAGTGGAAGCTTATCCTCACTCTTTTCGGACGGAACAGACCTTTATAAGTTCTTCAGTCTCACCATTTGCACATGTATCTTGATTCATGCACACACACAACTGAAACCCACGATGATGGAACTGAAATGCTGAGCCCACAATAGACTCCCGACTGCATCTACAGAGTGTGCTACAGGCAGGCTTGCGCTTTGCCAAAGCAGCCTAGGCTCCGTGGCTTATATGCACCCCAAAACGTATTTCGTTGTATGCAATACATGCAGGAAACACCACAAACTCTGCTTCACTTGTCTGTCAGATCTAGCCGCCTGGTGAAAAGCTTGCATGGCTTTTGGAATCAAAACATCTGTCAGGGTGTTCTCAGGACCTTCCTCATCCTCTGCAGAATGGCTGACCATTAGTTTGGCAACCACAGCCCATGAGAGCCCAGCAGAGGTGAGCTGACCCGCGCTTCCACGCCTTGCAGTGGGCTGAGGAAAAGATGGTGCTTGAATGGTTGTACCTGGACCGCCGAGGAGAGCCTTGGCACTGGCGGGCACCGAGCGTGCAGATGGCAGGGAGAGGCAGCGGCACTGGCCCAGACGGGGACCAGGACTCTGCGACAACTGGTAATTAGTCATCACAGCCTCCGCTAGCTGCTGCTGGAAGGCAGGAGGGAGGCTGCGACCCTAACACTTGAGCGGTCAGTCCGGCACGCAGCACCACGTCGGGTGAGCCGTGTAGCTGAGTGCAGGATGCCTTAATCCCAGATGAACATGTGCCTGAGCAATGCTGCTTGCTCGCGGCGTCAGAGGAATTAGGCAGATAGATTAATTGAATGAACGAACTGAATCTCCTCAATAATGACAACCCCGTCCCTAGGCCCTTAGTGGCTTTTTGCTTTTTTAACAGGAGGTTCATCTGCACTCCCTGGCCAGGAGGGCTGAGAGGGAAGAAACTGCTCCTTGGTCTGGTTGCTGTGCCAGGGAACTACAGACCCCGGTGACTTTCCGCGGGCAGGATCGCTGCCTGCACGCCGTGGCTCCAAAGCAGCCCAGGCCCCATGGCCGGGCACGCGGTGTGCCCACGGCAGGGGAAGGCGCGAGGCGCTGCCATGTGCCCGTCCCCTCGTTGGGAGCAGAGAGCGAACCAGCGGGCGGATGTGAGGGCTCAGCACCAAGCTCGCCGGTGCTCAGGGAAGGACACGCTTGCACAGCCGCGGCTGTCAAGGGTCGCGGCTTGGACCCTGCACAGGCTGACAAATGCCTGGTCTGTGCTCGCCAGCAAATTTGGGTGCTGGCGGCTGGCTCTGCCCCGGCAGGGGCTGCAGGGACGTGCCCAGGGACGAGTCCTCTTCCCCGGCCTCGCCGACGCTGCTCAGCCCAGCTGTGGGGCCAGCCCGCTGCTCCAAAACATCTGTGCATTACGGGCATGTCTTAATTTGCTTGTTCTTAAGGATAGCAAAGTAACATGGATTTATTCTAATTCTTAATTTTTCTATTAACCTCTTCAGAAAAATAATAATTTGATAATATGCAGAAATAACATACTGGTACCCCCACAACAGGAAAGGATCCAAGTAAAATAAACATATGCAATCAATTTAAGTGACTCTTTCATACGAGACAACCTTTCTTTCTTGAAGAAGAAATCCAATAACATAAATTTGTGTTTGAACTTCAAGAAACAGCTTTCCTTCTTTTAAGACACCTTTTACTTGCCATACATCTGTCTCTGTGGCAAAGTGAGCTACTGTTGTGATTCACGGCGAGAAAACGTTAACAGGTTTTAAATGCTGCTATCACAATACTGCTGTTTATTTTGCTTCCTTCACATTTTAGGCAAATATGATTATTCTATCAGCAAGGCAGATTTTATGGAAATAAAAAGGGATAAAAGAAAAATGATGTGCCTTTCATCGTTTTCTTTGTAGTGATTCTGACATTACAGATGGCTATAATATATGTACAGAGCAAACAATGGTTTAAGCATATCAGCAACGTAACAACAGGCCACGATCACTGAGGAATACTTTGTAAATGTTGAAGACGCTGAATGGACTAGTCTTCAGCACTCCAAACCCGTGCTGAGGTCAGGCGTTCTGCAAACAACCTGAAAATTGACTCTCGGCAGTAACAGTTCCCTGAAGAACTGCAGATATTTTTCAGAGAGGAGCTCCACAACTTTGCAGAGGCTGAACAATATGAAATGATAAACATTTATTTAATAAGGCACATTTTAAGATATTTGGCACTGTTTGTGCTGCATTTTAGGAAGTCCTAGACCTAGACATTGAGGCTGAACTAAGGTGACTGATTATTGCACATTTAGTGTGTGTCAGATTGCGGCTTTAACCATCACTTTTATTTTTGTGATTCTTTTTTGTGTCGAGGGGGTTCAATATTTTGAGAATTCAAGTGGGAAGCATTGCTGCGTCTGCATTCTTGGGAGCCGCTGTTGACCGGACACAGGCAGTCCCAGCTGAGCCTTCCCAGAGAAGACAAAACGCTTCAAGCGACGCTGCTGCGCTTGCGGTCCAGGGGAGCAGGGAGCGATGGGATGCGAGCTGCAGGCGCTGCGGGGCAGGGACAGGTCTTCAGCCCGAGCTGGTGCACGGAGGTGCCTGGGCTCATCAGTCAGCACGCCCGGGCTTGGAGCCGGGGAGCAGACCCCAGAGGGCTGCTGGGATGGCCGAAGGAGGGTTGGCACGGCCGCTTGCAGCACCCATACCTTCGCCCTTTTCTTCCCCCCGGGTCTGAGCGCTTGCTGGAAGCGGGAGCTCTGGGGGGAGAGGGCGGCCGGGGCCGCCCCTCAGCTGGGGCGGGAGCATCGCCACGGCCCCGCCGGGCCTGCAGCCGCTGCTGGGACCCCTCTGGGCACGGGCCGGGCGGCCTGACCCATGCCGAGCATCATTTTGTGACCCCAGAGCTTGCAGAAACGCAGCGCTGATGGGGGCACGTGGCAGAAGCCCCCCTCTGCCTGGCATCGCTCCAGCCCAGGAGGTGGCCTTGGCTCTGCTGCTGCACAGGCGAGTAACTTGCTTGTAAGGCAGGCGCAATACAAAACTATTTGCCTGCATGCACTGCTGCTTCAGAGGCATCAGGGATCAATTTGGCAAATGGCCACCATAGTGAATGCTTTCCCTATCATCTTTTGCATTTCAGCTTCTGCAGAAATAGGGTATAATACCCACATCCCAAGTGGCCAGATCAGACACGGTTATTCTAGTCGCATTTCAGAATTATTTTTTCATGCTTCTGTCCCTGTTATGAAATAGGGAATTTTGGACCATGCTCAGTTTTAGGACATGCAGGCCTGCACATGCATGGGAATCAGAACAGTCATTGTCATGAAACAGTGCCCTGCACTGCTCCTCCTTCCGCCTTTGAGTGCAATCCCACACTCCACATTGGCTTCAAAACATGCCACGTGCTCATCTCGAAGCATGAGGCAGCAGCACCTGCAGCTCTGGTGAGCCGGTGTTCCTGCTGAAGGACCTCTGGCTGCAGAAGGTGCGGAGAGCAGGTTAGGGACAGGGCTTGTTTCCCCCATACAGTCTGAGCTGTTTCAGCAGGACTTCCACACCAGCTATGGCTGAGATAGTGCAGCAACTCAGCAGGTGACTCATCTGCCAATTTGTTAGTTTGCAACTAAATCTATGGAAAATAAGCACTGAGGAAATACAAAACTACAAGTTTTGTTTCCCAAATGTCAATTTTCTTCCATATATAGCTGCTGTTGCTGGATTTATGAACATGATATGTGTTTGAGAAAATACAGCTGAGGAAACTGCATGACAGAAGTCTAGACCGCTATTAGATGAAGCGCAGGACAAGAGTAGGTGACAGAATTGATAGGCATTAGCAAGCTACAGGACTATCAGGTGGCCCCAAACTCCAGTCACAAGAAGCAGAGCAGGAAAACAGCACCACATTAAGCAGCTCCCAAATAGGTGAACGCCTCTGGAAGCTGGGATCAGTGTGGCCAGCCCCTAGCCTCCTGGGCCACTTCAGGCAACCAAACACAGCCCCAGCCATGCTGTAACTGCTGGAGCACTGCCCTGGCCAGGGACAGTGAGCCAAGGCTTCGGGTCTCCCTGAAGAGAGCCACCCTGTGCAGCCCGCCTGCCAAACAGAAAAATCCTAGGTGGGCCTCCTCCTCCTCTTTCTCCTCCTTCTCCTTCCTTCTCCTTCTCCTTCTCCTTCTCCTTCTCCTTCTCCTTCTCCTTCTCCTTCTCCTTCTCCTTCTCCTTCTCCTTCTCCTTCTCCTTCCCCTTCCTTTTCCCCTACCCCTTCCCCTTCCAGCAAATGTGACCTTCACCACGCTGGAAACTCATGTCCTAATGTAATCACAAAGGAAATAGAGCTTTGTCCACAGTAGCTTTATTTTTAAAACTCAGATCGAGACAAATGTTCATATTTAAACAGCTTCAAAACTGGGATGGTGGACACATCCACATCAGATTTTCATAGATCTACATATAGATACAGACTATATAGACACAATATGTGTTTGTAATTTCTGCTGATAGCATAGTCACACACACGTGACAGAGAAGCAGAGTTGGTTCCATGAACAAAAGCAATGTACTGAAGCATGAATGGTGACAAAAGAGATGGAATATACTTATTTAAGCCAAGCTGTGCAGTAGGGAAACATACTGATTTTTTTGTCATTTAGGTGGCTTATGTTTTGTTTGCTTTAGACCCATAAGATGTTCAAAGAAACACTGATAAAATCCATGCACACAGGGGAAAATGTTGCTTTCATCTCTGTTGCTCACTATCTTGATTAAACATAGAGAGAAATGACTTGCTAACAGGGCTTGAACTGGAGTGCTCTCTCCAGTTACTCCACGTACTCATTTTATCTCTACCAACACAGGCTGCAGTTCAACCTGAACGTTGGGGCTGACAGAAGCTACATGAAATGCAGTGGGCAGGATATACCAGAGGTCAAATTGAACATAGAAAAACTTGGGTTTTATCCTTTCTTTTTGAAACACTGAAAAGTTTCAGGCTTCCAGTTTCAGAAGGCTGCTTACCAGGGAGCTGTGAAGTGCTGAGGCAGCTCCATAGAAATGAATGGAAATTAGGCACGCAACCTACCTTTGGGCTTCAGAAAACACGTTTATCCACAGCATGCATCTTGCTGGCACCAAGCACCTGGTGCCAGGCCCCCCACAGCCAGCCGGGGCAGGTTTCGGGGTGCCCCCGCTCCTCCTCCTGGGTGGGATGAACTGAGGACAAAGTTCTCCTTCTTTAGGAAGAAGTTCTTCACAGAAGGGGTGATCAGGCATTGGAATGGGCTGCCCAGGCAGGTGGTTGTGTCACCGTCCCTGGAGGTGTTTAAGAAAAGACTGGATGGCACTTAGTGCCATGGTCTGGTTGACACATTGGTGTTAGGTCACAGGCTGGACTCGATGATCTCAGGGGTCTTTTCCGACCTAGTTGATTCTGTGATTATGTGAGGACTAATTTCAGGACAAACATACAGCTGTCTGGGGACACCTGTGCCTTCTCACACTTTTGCCTTTCAAGTAACTGTCGGTGGTGGGCTTGGGTCTCTTAAGTCAGTAAGACAAAGATGTGGAAAAACATGTGATTAACAGAAAAGGCAGGGAAAAAAGTGAATCATCTTTTCTCATATGTTAAGAGGTGAGTGCTGAAAGCAATTCTTTCTGGGTGATAAATCCTGTCAGCAGCACTGATGTTTGAAATAAGACAAGCATCTTAAAAAGCTAGGCTATTCACATTATGCAGAACTGCAAAGCATTTCTCCTGTAAAAAGCACGTGCTGCATAATTTGCATTTTTTTATTCTGAGAAAAAGAGATGTGATTAACCAAGCTTAATATACAACATCGTTTCCTCTCCTCTGAGAAAAAGACTTCATGCTCCATAGTTTGCAGAAGTGTTGATTACAGCTCAAAAGATCTAACTTAGCTATATATGGTCTTGGACCTGGAAGATGTCCTATACCCTCAGATAGTTTTTTTTTGATGCCTGTTCACTGCCACAAACTAGCATTTCAGTGATGTGCTGGAGAAATGCTAGCTGAAGAAAGAGCAAGTGGGTGGGGAATGAGGAGAGCAAGCAAGAAGGGTCCAGGTGGTGTCCATGGAGTTTCATGCCTTATGGCTTTGCACATTACCTAATCATATTTCTTTTCTCCTCTCCTGCCCACCCCAGCCTTGGAGGATCCTCTCTACCTAGGCTAGCTAGCATTTTCAGGAAGCCGTGGGTTGCAGGGGTGTTGCCACCGGACAGTGCAAACGCAAACCACACACAGCAGCTACGGCATGCGGTGCGTTATGGGCAGAGACTGGGTCAGGTGGGGCTTCCACAGTGTCAGCTCAGCCACGGTCTGATCAGTCTCAAAGTATTAACACTCATTTCCTGCTGCTGCTGGAGAATTCTTAATCTAAGGGTGCACATTGCAACATCATTTGACTTCCCAGCTCCATAGTACATGGTATTACCTCCATCCCTTGTGCTCCTTAGAAGCCTGTTCCATTAGTTGTTTCTCAGAGCAACAACAAATGTGTTCTTAAAGCAAGAATATATTTGGTATTGAAGCAAAGAGGTGAAAAACATGTTACAGCTGGGAAAATCTAGCACCTCAGTGTTCCCAGAGGCTAAACCTGCTCCTCCTCCTTTGCCTCTGCCTTATTCCTGTGGGGTTTTTGTTTGTTTGTTTGTTTGTCCCCATATGCTTTGCTGACTCTGCTCAACTCACAAACCCAGCAGAGGGCTACTAACTTCATCCTGGGTTTGCAAGGGGCATTGGCAGCACTGAACATGAGCGGTGACACAAATAGATACACCCACGTTGCCTGCAGCAGGAGCAGCACCTGCGTTCAGCAACAGGAGCAGATAGATCAGTTCAGCTGCAACAGGTAAAGTCACGGTCAGACTTATTCTCGGCAAGACTAGCAAGAAAAGCTTGCAACATTCAGTTATGAAATGTGTCCGATAGCAAACTGCATTCTCTCCACTGCAAACACTAACAATATATAGGAGACATTAACTCATTCAAGCACTATACAGTGCAATATACTCACAGCAGAAAGAAAACATTCTCCCGACATACATTTCACCATTGAAGGTCATTTATCATTGCTATCAGCCTAAGAACCAAAAGACATCTATTGAGCTAAATGAAAGGCTTTCCATCAGAAATTTAGATTCTGGGAAAACTTTTTGCACTCCTTCCCTGACTTCTACTCCAAGGGAATTAGTGAGCAGCACTTTCAAACTAGATTATCAGAAACAAAAATGGTTGGCTTAAAGTAGCTCAGGCAATTGTGGAAATGCAGGTCCAGAACAGAACCAAGAGCAACCCAACCCAGTTGGCCAGGAGTAACCATTCATAGGCAGCCAACAAAACAGGTCAGATCAAAGCAGCTGCCAGTTAGCAAACTAATGCTGTTTCTTCACAGAAAAGGCAAGCTTGCTAATGATCAGCAGAAATACTAGTATGATGAGAATTTTTTAAAATGGTTAATGTGATTCCCAAATCTGAAAATCATAGAATATCCTGAGTTGGAAGGGACCCACAGGGATCATAGAGTCCAGCTCCTGACTCCACACAGGACCATTTTGTCTAACATGGCATCCATCTCCCATGGGCAGTAGCAGGTGGGTACAGAATAGCGGGAGGCAAGGAGTCCTTCCGCAGAACACAGCCCAACATCCAGCAAAGCATCACCCAAGAACTTTCCAAGCTGGAAGTGAAGCTTCTGGATATGGTTCTGTACAACCGTAGATTAATTTGTTCGGTGCTTTATTTTCTTCCAATGCAGAAAATGACAAATATGCAACCATGTTGTCCTTTGGCTCTCGCCTTGCAAATGGCGATGCTCCCACCTAGCGATGTAACTGCAGAGGCAGGCTCCATGCAGTTCCCCACACACCAGCTCTCTAACCTACAATGTTCAAATGGTATATGTACCACAAGCCCTCACTTCATTTTGTGATAGCCAGCCTGGTCTTGAATTCTCAGACACCTCAACAAACTGGTAAAGCAAGGAGCCAGAAGTAGTCAGCATTAGACATCTCTTTCCTACGCTAACAAGAAATCTTCAAAAGAAAATCACTTGGAAAAGACCTGTTCTTCTCAGAATTGTCTTGGCACAACTGCCTCGGTCTCAGTACCAGCAGACTCCAAATGCCAAAACGTGGTTTAGCTGCACTTAAATAACCTGATAATGGCATCAAAGCTACTCGTTTGTTAAAACATTCAGAATTGCTGAGGTGAGATGGGAGATACTCAAAAATGTTTAAGTTAGGTACATTATCGAAGGAATGATCTGCTTATGCCTACACTTCTCACCATGGGTGCAAGGAGCCAGGGGAATCCGTTACAGCTTAGGTCTGTGCCACACAGAAGAAAACTTCAAGAAACCAAGACCTCCTGAAATTCAGTGGATGTGTTTACAACAGTCGCAGCTTGTGGAGTTACTCCCAAAACTTGAGCAAAGCATCACAGAAAAGTTTGAGATCATCTAGATGCCCTCAGTGCACCCCACCCCACTTAAAGAAGGGTCAGGTAGAGCAGCTTGCTCAGGCACGCATCATAGGATTTTCAGCATCTCCAGCGATGGAGATGCCACCATCTCTTTGGGCAACCTGTTCCAGCATTCAACCACTAGCACAATAAAGATTTTTTTCTTATGTTCAGACAGAATTACCTCTTGCCTTGTCATTAGAGACCAATGTTCCTTACTCCCTTCCCATACAGGCAGGATGTTTTCATATTTATGTGAGATTTATCATTATGGCATCTGGTCCCACCAGCTGATAAAAAGCTGGTGTCTACCACAAAAGTAGATCATCTGTATGGTTGAACAAATTGTACATGGCTTACCAAAGTTGCTTGGTTGGATGCAATTGGCAGATCTCTAGGTATCTAGCTCAAATCGGAAAGACAAACTGGGCCGGAGCTGTCATGCAACACCGCACTAAAAGAACAGCTGTGACAGCACTGACAACCATATTTCACTCTACTGTGCAAGTCAGTCCTGCAGGTTAAGATTTATCAATGAGTCC
Source organism: Chauna torquata (assembly GCA_013399475.1). Taxonomy (NCBI): domain Eukaryota; kingdom Metazoa; phylum Chordata; class Aves; order Anseriformes; family Anhimidae; genus Chauna; species Chauna torquata. The sequence goes on from VXAL01017619.1 coordinate 81,149, forward strand.
AAACAAGACACAGCATCTTATACTGAAAAATTAAATCATTTCTTCTGAGCATGAACCCACATATTCGTGAGCTAATCCTTGCTTCTTTTTACTAATCTATATTTCCTCAACACAAGATAAAATTCCTGTAATAATGGGCCAAATTTACCATTTGGGCTATGTCCAACATCCCACTCTCAAAGTTAGAACTGACTGTGATTGTATTGCAGTGGGAATAAATTCCAATTTCAGGAATATTGGGGTAGGGTGGGGAACAGGACTTACTACCCACACACTGCCTCCAAAAATTAAGCAATTTTTTTCTTAACTCTGACGGTGTATTTCCAGAAAGACTGCATTAAGAATACCTAAATTATTCTGACATGCTATTTATTATACTCGATTTTATTTCTACACAAATTGATACAAAATAAGTCATTTTTATAATACAGTTTGTTGTGAAAACTGCTTAGTAGGACACAAAAGAAGTAATATTACTTGGAAAAATTCAGCTGTTGCCTGCCTTTCAGCACTGGCAGTTACAACAGAAGGGGTGCCATTATTGTATAATAGTATATTTTTGTAGAGGTGAGGGATTACAGAAGAAACAAAACTCCATAGGAAAAAAAGCATCATGCTGTTCCTTATCAAAGCTACAAAAACAAAGCAAGCAAAGAAAACAAGTTCTGCTTTGTTGACGGTACAATATTGACATTTGAAGAGAAAGATCCAGAACTTCATGTAAGACAGTTATCAGTTAAGTTTTAAAATGAAGAATCAATTTTATGTTCAACACTCTTCAGGTGTCATAGACAGGAGAGAACAATACATCCTCAGAACAGGAATATGGGTTATGTTCTTCCCTTCTTGGTAATTTTAAGGAAGTACACAACTGTGCTTTTCATTTAATAATTTGTAAGTATTAATAAATCTCCACAAAAACTTTTTGTTAGCTTTGTTTTTTGGCCAGGAACATAAAGGCAAAAAGGTTAATAGCCTGAATTCTAGAATCATGTAGAGTACCTAAAAATCAGGCCATTAAATTTTTTTGTCTCTAGACCACGAAGGAGCAAGCTTCACATTCAGGCAAAAACTAAGTTCCCATTTCTCAATTCTCAATCAGAATGAAAGCCCCTCTCCTGTCCCCCCTCCCTTTGGACCGTATCTAGACAACTTTCCTTAGGCATCAGTGTGACTAAGCTCCTACAACTCACCTCCTGTTCCAGCCCATATGCTTTACTAGTGCTGACAAAACAGTTTGCAAGGTTGTGAAAAGAGCGCGCTGACGGATCAAAAATAATCAAGCAAAATAACAAGCAGGAAGGAGAAAGTGGGTTCAGCTGCAGTACCACTTTAAAAAGAAAAAAAAAGCTTTCAAACTACAGTGAGAGCATTGCATTCAACAGCATGCTAAGGAGCGCCATAAGCTACTCCAGCACATGACAGTCAGTGTCTTCCATGTGCACAAGGATAACCAAAAACATGATTTATTTCAGATGGTAAATATGCCATTATATAATTAACCAACAGCCAATAGCTTTACTCATTAATTGCACAGTTTATTTAGACAAAAAGTTTGCACAGCTTTGTAACTGTATACAGAAATTAAAACATCTGAAATATATTAGGCTTTTTTCCTGTATATTTAACTTTGTACTTTGTTCTTGGAAAAGTGATTTTTTTTTTTTCCTTCAGGATTCTCGTTTCAGAAGTACGTAAGCACCCATTACAGCCAGAAGAGCATACTGCAGAAGAAAATAAAGAATGAAGACTGATTACAATTTCTCTTCAGAGAAGCTTTGAAATCACAAATTGTTCAAAACACGCCCTCTCCAACATTACACCTTCTAGATGAGTACACAGTTATATAGAGTTGTGCTCCTGTAGAATTACAGAAGTATTTTAGTGTGACCATGTTCTTTATAAAATAGGAATCACAACTGTATATGCTTAACTTATGATATTCCTATGAATTGTTTTCAAATGATTAAAAATACTAAGTTCTACTGGATAACAGACAAGCTCAAGTAAGAAAGCAGGAGAACACTGCTCATTTTACATCAGGTAATAAATGACAGAAACAAATTTATTAACGTGTTCTTACACGCAAGATTCTTTTCTTATTACCTTTACTTGCTATTTTATAGTTTTAGATTTAAGTATTCAAAGTGTTTGTATACATACCTTAAATTTTGGATAGTCATTCATTATTATAGTTACCATACCAACGTAAGGCAAAAATCTGTAATTGACAAAACAGATGAATGTAAAATTAACCCTCAAAAATTATATGGAAATGTTTCAGTGTTACTCAGTCTTGAAAATTTTAGATAATGGATTTCACAGAAGACAAAAACATTCAGACAGATAACAAGGACTTTAAAGACAATATGTACTTAACAATGCAAATCTGGGAGCAAGATCTCTCAGACTCCCCCCTCCTTCCGTTATGTAAATACTTCAACTTGCTGAATATTATTCATAGCATTAAAAATACACATGCACCCCAGAAATGGCAAGTAAGTATCACCAAAATGAGGGGTACCCGCAAAAGCCCAACATCCTGCAACACAGTGGTATCAGCTTTTTAGTATCTCCTGTTGTTCTGAAGGTATAAAAGCCATATGATCTAAAACAAAGTTTTAAACTAATATGGAAATTAACTGAAATTAACATTTAGCTTAGCCTACCAGGATTAAAGGGGCACCGCTTCTGTTTCTTTTTATTTAACTTTAAAGCAGGGATGGAACTGAAAAATCAAGCGAATAAATATTCTTCCAGAAAAGTATTTTGCACTGTTATGCAAGTTAATGTATTTATGACAACTTAAGGACCTTGTACATCAGGCAAGAAAATACACAAGTATATAACTTGATACAAGTCCTACCTTCTACTAGGGTTGGCCCATAACATTCATCTTAGCCCACTGAATACAGCAGAACTTGCATCAAGCTTGCCACTGCATCACTGACATTCTAATAGCCCCAAAACCACTTTGCAACAGGCTCTAAGCAAAAGTGTTCCAAATCAGAAATGTGTAAAACCATCAACCATTTACGCTTGTAATGCACATCTGAAATGGGAATCAAGTTTATAAACACGTGTAATGTATATTTATATACATATATATGCATATATACATATATGTATTTCTAAGATAAAAATTTAGATTATTTGAGAAAATTTTAGAGATTGACTTTTCATCTCAGTTAGGGAAGAGGACAAAAGCTCAAACTTTGGATAAAATTCCTGTGGGATGTGGAAATCGTTTCCTAGTAATTTCTAGCAATTAAAAGGATAGGTTGGTTAAATTTTATTTACTGGTGAATTATTTATGTTGTGTGCTGTTTTTTCAGAAAATTAATTCCCATTCCACATCGGTGCGAATACTACAGAAAACAACTTTTCCAGGTAAATTAGTTTAATTACCACTTTATTTAAGACATTCAAAAAATACCTTATCAGATCCAGTTTGTACCAACAGCAGAACTGATGTTAAGTTCAATTTTTTTTTCTATTTTACTTGTAAAGAACACAGACATTTTGCATCACTTACCCTCTTGCTCTTCCAACAACATCTTTCTTCTCTAACCAGTTTTGACCTTCCTTGTACAAGCCTCTATCATCAACTTCATTATTATCACCTTTAGTCAGAAATTTGATATTCCCATTTTCTCTAGAAGGCAACAAGGTGACAAAATACCACTTAATTTAAAAACCTCAATTAACATCTACAAAGCACAATGAAGATGAAAAGTACTACAAGATTAGATAACAATGTTTGCTTCCAGTCCTGCCTGTTCTGCTTATTTAACAAACACCATTAAATCATTAACACTACAGACTTCACTGACAGAGTCAATAGATTTTAACAACAGACTTTTTTAAAACAATCCTAGACTGTCACCTGATGTAAGCGATTACACAATGAATATGAGAGGGATATTTTCTATCCAGAGAGGGCACTAAATTTCCTTAAGAAAAGCACCATGCGCTGATCTTGAAAAACAAAAACAACCATCCTTTGTATTTTCAACAGTACAGAAATTTTAAGTTAAAAAAAACGCAAAAACTAGAGACAGTATTTATCAAAGATCTCAACAGTGCAAAAAATTAAGGATTGTGTTGGGTTTTTTTTTTTTGGCAAAATGTTGAGTAAGACCCCAAGAAGTCATCACACATTAGGGAATGAATTTAACTGAATTTCAACCACAAATTCCAGCAAACATGAGGCACATGCCAAAATTTTCCCATAGAAAAGGAAACAGTACAGTAATATAATGCTTTAAGTAATTTTCTTCTATACATTTCTGTAGCTTATATTAATCGTATTTTCATCAAAATAAAGCTTTGTCCTCCTTTTGATGCAAATAAAAACTTAAGACCCCTTAACATGCCTGCAAACCTGCATCAAATTAAATATTTTGTCAACACTTTGTCGCTGTAATACATTTTCAGGTCACTTATTGTTTAGCTAAATAATATAGCAAGTTCCAGGCAAAACTTCAGCTATCTTCAATATTTGTTAATGGGGCAAATAAGAAATCATACATGTGACCAGTCTTTAAATAACTTCAGGTGGACAAAACATTACACGGGGTGTTTACTGGATGCACGGGGAAATCCAAGTGATGCGAACGCTTCAGTAGGCGGCACTCTTTCCCCCACGCGAACGAACGTATGCAGTGCTCGGAGCCTGGCTGCCCCCAGTCCTGACTCCTCCTGGCCGTTAAGGTTCGCTCCTTTTCTAGGAGCAGAGGTTTTAAACCCTGCACATGCCCAAATCAGAACCTCTCCCTACTGTTTCAATGGACAAAGTATGTTATACTTTGTTTCTACCATGATATAATTTAAACTGTTGCTGCTAGAAACCTGCCGTGTTTTGCTCCCTGCCAAGTACTATGCATGTGCAGATGACGCATGCAAGATGTCGGTTCAACACTCCCGTTCCAATAAAAGTTACTAGACTTACAGTCTTCAAAATGATTTTTCTCAAGAAGCAGCTCATTGCAAGTAATAATATCAACAAACAAAGGGACAAATAAGGTATTAAAAAAAAAAAAAGAGGTAATTCTTGGATATACATATTTGTTTCCAAAAAGCACGGGAGACGAGATATTATTTGAAAGACAAACACTTGCAGTCCATAGCCAGGACCTCCTGAGGAGCAAACATGCCAGTGCTTGCCACATCGAAGCTACCTTTTCACTGAGCAAAAGTAGAAATAGAATTGCCTCTCTTGCATTTGGGAAAGAACTGCTTATCATACCGGACGCATGCAATAAAGGTAAAAACAACTAATCTGCCTGCTGCTTTTGAGCATGGATCGTTGTTAGTATTGTGACTAATACAAAAATAAAAATCTCTTCTCTCATTCTGAGTCAAATCTCAGTTTTCTGGAAAACTTCAGTTAGCAAAGGTCACATACTTCGCCTTATCTATAGCTGTGATCCTGAATCTTCACCTCCTTTCAGAGATTTGCTCTGAGCAGCAGTTATTTCTCATAACCAAAATCCCAGTTCCTCAACAGTCACTATGCAGTGGAGTCTGCTCCCACACATTGCTACTGATGGCAAAAAATTATGTGTTCAGCTTGTGTTACTGGACTCCTTTTGGCAGGTTTACCTACTTTGAACCTGAGCCGCTTTGCTGAGGGACAGGAGTCAAAGTCTCAAGAAGCATGCCACAGAATTGGGAACAGATGATCACATCCTAGAGAAAAAAATCCTCACTTGCCTTTTTCATAAAACATTACCAAATTATAATGTAAGTGAAAATCATGGTGAAGGAAACGACATTTAGAAACAAGGAAAATGCCAAGTTGCATTACTTTTCATGAATTTTGATTACTCTGTGAACTATTGGAATGTCTCTGCCTTCAACTTTAAAAACAACTATTTCACCAGCTCTGATTGGGTCATCATGGAAATTTGTTAAGAACAACAGGTCTCCCCTGTGAAAAGCTGGTTCCATGCTGCCACTACAAACAAAGAGAAAGAGAGTGTATTAGGATTATGGTAAATGACAAAAGAACCACGAAAATAGAGAGCATTTAGTTCCTACAGATAAACTCAATTTTAACTGAAATCTGTGGCTTCAACCATTCAGTAATGCTTTACAGACATTTACCACACAACCCAAACCTCAGTAAGCCCCAACCTAAGCCAGCCTACAAAAGGTGTTCTTATTGCAATGAAAGAAATAAAACAATTAAGCTCTATAGAAAAGTAACAGTGTTGTAGCTATCACGAAGGAACAAAACGAGCCATTCTGGTTCAGATAACCAATCCATTAGTGAAAAGCCAAAAAAAGTTTCACAGCACCACTGGAAATACTTCCCTACACAGAGCTTAACTAACACGAGCGAGACTTTTAGTTACATCAGTGATTACTGTTAATGACCAGAAAAATCCATGCCTCTTTTTTCCAAAGCCAGACACAGCAGCTTTTGGTAATAACCTTAATGGTAGGATTCCAGATCCCTTTACCAACTACAGTAACAGACCTGTCCCGTTAAAACGCTGTTATTTCCTGCATACATTCCTTACGATGCACATTCAATTTCTATAAGGCTGAATCTCCCATGAACATGTGTTTAAACTTCATGTATTTGATCAGCACTCAGGAGCCTGCAGGACTGAGTCTTTACACACCAGAAGTAAGTTAGCATTGAGAGAGAAGCAGTGCACAAGTGTAATTTACTAATAAAAGGAGTTTTACTGTAATGCAGTTTTAAAATAAATGTACATATAGTAAAAAAGAAATTAACAAATAGACCTGACACTGTTCAATGCCTTCAGAAAGTGCAATACACTTACTGAATTTTTCAGGTGACAACAGAAGCTTCACAGGATTACATGTATTCCTATTAAAGCAGAATTAAACGATGGAATCCTAACCCCTGTCCAGGGATTACTATCCTTACGTAGCAATACACGTAAGTAATCTTGGGTAGCTGATATATACATTAAGAGAACAAACTTAGGTTTTCGAAGGTTTCACACATCTACTGCTTCCATAAACGTCACAGAAAACTAGACTGTAACTATGAAAGTAGCCTTTGCTCGGTGCCCAAATACAGGCTTAGAAGAAAATAAGTGTTTGAGTACTTTAAGTAGGTGAGATTCAAAACTCCAAATCTATCCAAGGGGCAAGGGAAGGAGCCAAACGACTTTAACAAAAGTTAAAGACACTAGTTGGACTTTAACAAAAAAGCCTTTATTTGACTTACCTGAGTACCACAACAATAGGGCTTTCACTTCCAGTAATGACGATCAGCCCCTTCCATATCATAAGGGCAGAAGAGACTATCATAGCAAAATTTAAGACTTGGTAATACAGCTATATGAAATGAGAAAAATGTTTTTAAAAGTTACTGTGTTGTATTTTGAAGCACAACATAGAATTTCAACCCTCACGCAACAATGAATCACAATCCAGGCAAGTGGACTTTTATCCTGAAACCGTATTCCAACTGAAGCCTCGCTGATACGGCAATCCGCTGCATAAAGCTTAGCATGTCTAAGTGTACGTCGGTCTTGGCTTATGTGCCTGTGCAATCGCACTCCATTTGCTAGTGCTAGAAGCTACCGAGCTTCTCACTAGCAAAGACTTCTAGAATATAGGAAGCCAAATGGCAAATGATCAAATCTACTTCGATCACACATCCCTGACTCCTACCTGATCTCATCAGTATTCAGACCACACATGAGAACTGTACGGCAAAAGCCTTTGCGCTTTGAGCAGTTGCTTTTGCTTAGACAGAAGAGTTATGGGGATAGAAAGGAGACAACTATCGTTTCCTGCTACTGTCAGGCAGAAACATCTTCTGTGCAAATGTTTTACAGATTTGACTTTCTGTCCCCCAAATCCCACCGCTTTGCCAAGCCTTCCAGCAGTGGATACGTTTTCTTCACGCTACCTTTTTTGCCTTGGCAACACGAGAAGAGGCTCCGGCACAAAACGGCCCTGCCCGCCTGTTTACCATGTGGCTCGCTGATGTGAAACGCGGAACCAGAAATTCCCAGCCGCCAACCCGGTCTGAAAACGCATGTGCTGCATTTCGGGGGGATACGACTAACGCACCTGAGCGGTGCAAAAGCCTCAGGATCTGCTCTGTTTTTGTTCTCCAACAACGGCCGACAGATTAGAAAACAGCTAAGAAACGCTCGGGGCTTGGAAGCCGGGCCTGCCGCTTGCCTCACGCTCCCCGTTCCCGCCGGTGCCTCTCAGGACCCCGCAGCACAGCCAGAGCTCCGAGGCCCCACTTGAACCACGGGGCTGCCGAAGCACCCGCCCGCCTCCTCCGCGAG
>VXAL01017619.1:96545-163965 GCA_013399475.1 Chauna torquata
GTAGGAGGGGGAGGGATCCATGTATCTGAACATTCAGTTGAGTTTAGCAGGTTATGTCCTCTTTTTCTTCCCCTTCCTCCAAGAACTAGACAAAAATCAGAAATAACTTGAAAAAATTGATTAGGCTTTTTCAAGTGAAAAAGTGTTCTTAATTTTTAAAACTGCCCAAGAATAAATAAGGGGAGAGAAAAAGAGTTTCAAAAAATCCAGCAAAAGGAAATATTTCGTCATTCAGCAAGCACCTCTCGGTGAGCCTGGGATTCGTGCGGTGCGTCAGGTTTCACCTTTTTGCTGGGGGAAGGGAGAGCACTGCTGGCTTACGGGGTTGTGCGTTTCTTTTTCCTATGGAAAAGAAAGCATCAGCAATAAAGTGCTAGCAATAAGGGCTCCCGTTTCTGGCTGCTGCGGCCACGCGTGCGCTCTGTGGCGGCTTTGCCGCTGCTCCCAGGCCCGCGCACCGGGGCGCGGGGCGAGGTGGGAGGCGGCGGGGCCCCCCCGCCCTGCGGCCAGAGCCGCAGCCCTGAGGTGCTGCAAGCGGGGGCGAGGCGATTTCTCTGTGGAGCCAAGTTCACGTCGCTTCTCTGCCTTCACTGTGCATTTTAATTCCTAAACGGTTTTGCAAATCTTATCTGCAGCTCTTAATTTCTTGTCGCCGTGTCTTGAACTGCTTGTGACTCTTCCGTGGTCTCTTCTCCCTTCTGTAACTGTTTTACCTGGGAAGATCAGCAGCGTTTCAGGCTGATAATGACACCCAATTTACTTTGCTATTTGCTTACCCTGCACTGAAGAACTGAAGCTAAAGCACTGTCCGAGAAAACAAAAAAGAAACGATATGTGTGACGCTCTTGGAGGCCTCAGTCATAGCAGCACATAAGATGATCTGATCCATGGTAACTGAGTTCGGTGGAGATGAATTTGGCCTCTGGCCACAGAGCCTGCTATTTAATGCTTATGCCTTGACTTTTATGAGCATTTGGGAAGTGCTTGGCATTACATGACTGGAGCACAGCATGTGCGGGAAACATCTTGGTGAGGTAAACCATCCGAAGCAACGCTGGAGCTGCTTGATGAAGAGACATTTCTCTGCACATAAAGGGCCCTGTTCGTTTTGCTAACAGCAACAGTATGTAAATGTAAAGCTCAAGCGGTATTTTGAGAAAGTAGCTCCTCCAGTTGCAGCCTGATTGCATTCATCAAGAACTGCATTTTAACTGAGAAAGTGACAGTCACTTAGAACAGGAAATATTGTCGCACTTGACCTTGAATATCAATCTGGCACACAGCGCTGCGGTGGTGTTAGCCGAGCAGCGGACGGACTCGGAGGGCACTGCTTACGATGCAGCGCATCCATATCACCACTATCATATTAGAATCTGTGAATATGAAACGGCAAAATTTGAGAATATAAAACAAACAAACTGGATAAAGCCTTCTGCCAAATCACATTAGGGGACACATCTGTGAGGGATACAATGTCCAGATTATTTTGCTAATAGTCACATTACTGCTCCAAATACATCATTTTCCTTCAAAGTAGAAACCAGGGTGCTGGAGAAGAAAACCGTGGTGCCTCCAGTTCATTTTCCAGACGAATCTGAGTCATTTTCAGCACCCCGCTCTCCCAGGTCCTTTCAAACCACTGGGCAGCAGCGGAGGAGAGTGAGGTGCTTCAGCCAGGGGTGTGCTTGCCCCGCAGCAGAGGTCCAATGGGGCTGGATGGAGTGCTTGCCGTGCCCGGCATCCTCTGCAGGCCTGCCCGCCCTGCTTGCAGCCCGCAATGTTAATTATGTAATATGAACCAAACGGTTTTCGTACAGTCACCGTTGAGGAGAAAACACAGTCCTTTTCAGCAGCTTGAAGGAGAGACGTGCGGCCTCCCCTGCGCCCGCACCCAGCTCTGCCCGCAGAGCCGCGCTGCGGGCCGGGTGCCGCCTGCTTGCTGCGTTTGCCGCCCTCTGCTCTTATTTCTCTTTTCACTCCATTACTCAGCCTTTGTCCTTTTGGGAGCCGAGACAGATAACCTTTTAGCAGTAATCTGAAATTCAAATACGAGGAGTTTGCTCCTGAACTGTCCTAATATTTGAGAAAGGTTTTAAAATAAAATAGGTTTTTCTGTGCCCCATTATTGGCCTGGCAGCTGTGCGTGCATGCTGGGCGCACTGAGAAAGGTAATATTAACAGAATGAAAAGGTCAGAGTTATATAAAAATCCTTTTAAAACTGAATAGGCCTGGCACACTGAATTCCCCATGGATACGCAGTGGTTAAGAACTGAGAGCCTCTGCCTCGACTCGGCAGGTCGAGTTCTGCGTCTGTGAAGTTCCCCAGAAGCAAGAAGCAGCCGAGCCTGGCAGTGCAGCAGGAGGATGTCGTGACAGGATCTCAGCTTGCACAAGAAAGCTACAGCTGGGATCAGGAAGAGTCTAAAGCCAACCTGCCCAGATCAGAGCAGAGGTTTGTCTCGCTCCAGTCTTGTCTCTGACAAAGCCAAAACCCCTGGGTGCCTGGAGTAGGCTCTAAGGACAGGGACTTCCCAAGCCAGAGAAGCTGTCTTTGTGTTTGAAGAGCCCTGAGTGGGTCTTTCTTCCAGGAATTTGTCTAATTACTTTTTGATTCATATAAATTTTCAGGATCTGTAACATCCTGTTGCGGAGTTCCCCAGCTTAACTACACACTTGATGAAGTAGCACTTCTGAACCCTCCATCTCGTCTGGATGCCCCTGTTCCTTATGAAGGGAGCAGTCATTCCCTGTTCGTCTTTAGTAACGTCTGTCATATCAGCTTTGCCCATCCCTTACCCCATTTCGATGTCCATCAGGTATCTGCCCTCCCTTGCAGTCCTTCCCTGTGCCTGCCCAGGTCTGCTCTGTCTTTTGAGATGCTGATGGGGAATTCAAGCCGTATAAGGTATTCCCTGGGCAGGTGTTCGTAGATTTATTCAGTGGCACGACCATGCTTTCTATTTGTTTCTGTATTCCTGTCCTACTAACCTATTTGCATTCTTAATCGCTACTGATTACCAGGCTGGCAACTTCAGAGCACTATCGACTGCTTCTCGGAGTCTGCTCTCCTGATCAGCAACAGCTGGTTCAGGGTCTGGCACTTGGTGTGCAAAGTTGGCCCTGGTTGTTCACATCTGAATCGCGTCGCATTTTTTTTCCACGCAGACTCTTCTCTGCCATTTTTTTGCCTTTTTCATTACTGTGACATCCTTCTGCAATGCTTTGCAATCATTTTTCATTTTTACTACCCTGCGTAACTCAGTCTCATTAGCAACCTCGGGACTTTGCTATCACTCCTTTTTTCAGACTGTGTATGAACAGGACAGCCTTCAACCCAGACACCTCTGGGGACTAACTCACAGCTAACCTCCACTGACAGCAGTATCATCACTGTATGACACTTTGGATGTAAGTGTGCATGCCTCGGCACTGAAGCGATTTGCTCTCTTCTTGTGTTTTTATGTCTAAATCAAATCTTACTTGAGCTGAACAACTAAGCAGTGCCAACAGCCCAGCCAGGCCTTGTTTGAGACTCAGTAGAAAAAGCAGACTTTGTGACACTGTATGTGTGTGGGTGAAAAGGAGATTTCCACCTGTGAGGAAATCAAAGGCTTCTGACCTCAGATTAGCTAGATTGAATTTGTAGATTAATTACCCCTGGTGCAGTAACTGCTGCCAGACCCGATCCTTCTCAAGGTAGTGTTAGTCCCGGTGCTTGCAACGTGAATGAAGAAACCCTACAGGGCAGATATGCAGTAATCTGGTTTCTTGGAAAGGTATTATTCTACCAAAATAAGAGATTGAGGAATCCTTCCAAAGTGTTTGTATTTCATGTAAATACATTTTTGAACCTCGCTAAATCCTTGGCATTCACCATTTTCTGTGGCATTGCATTCCATAGTTCAACTGTACAACAGAGCTAAAAGCATGGCTTTTATTAGTCTTGACCGTTCTGCTTCTTGTGGGGCATGGTTCCCCCGTCGCACCCTGAGGCGTCCTCTGCACCGCTCACCACGGCTGTGCTTCCAGCGTGCTCCCTCCTACCGCTCTGCCTCCGTGCGCCGCAGCCCGTGGAGGTGCTGCGTGCAGGCAGGGCAGCCGGCAAGAGAAGCCGCCTGCAGCCGGCCGGCTTTTCCGCAGCACCATGTTGCTTCCTGTGGGGTGGATTGCACTGGGTGAAGTGGCTCTGGCTGACCCAGTGTCCCACTTCCTCCTGCTCATTGTTCCTTGCTGCCAATCTCGCAGCCATTCTCAAGGGCATTTTTGTTGCTGGCAAATTGAACATTTTGGATGTCTCGCTGTGGCCCCGCGCACAATGCGAAGGGCCGGCTCCATGCTGCCCTGCTGTGCTATTGTAAACTCGCATGCTGTCAATTTTCTATCACTTTCCCACTGGTAAGTGGGTGAGTGTCCCCATGAAAATGTTTGCATTCAGAGCTTTCCTGATCTTGTTTCTCTTAACACGTGCTACAGCCTCACCGACCTGCTTCTGTGCCGTTTCCCACAAGCCCCGTGTGTGTGGCTCTCAGCGCTGCCCCCGCGCCCGCGGCTCTGGGAAAGGTGCACCCACCCGAAGCTGCAAACCAGGCAGCAAAATGCATGCGCCATGAAATGCAAGAGCAGGGCAGAGTCCACCCGCTCTTGAAAGCTTTGCTTTTGAACACCAAAGCATAGGTTAGTGGGCTGAAGGGGCCTGGGGCAGAGAGCATGTTTGACCACTGATCTGGTGGGAAGTGTCCCTGCCCATGGCAGGGGGGCTGGGGCTAGATGATCCTTAAGGGTCCCCTCCAACCCAAACGTGCTGTGATTCTGTGATTCTAGGACCACTGAGCGCTTGCCCATGGGTGCTGCGCGGTGGTGCCCGCTGGGACGGGACGGCCCCGGGACCCGATCTCCGCGGGGCGCCGGAGCCGGGCACCAGAGCAGCGGCAGCACCTGGTGGGACCGCCCTGGCCCTGCCCCTGTGTCCATGCTGCAGCCTCCGGCTCTTGCTTTGTTTTGCCACAGATTCTGTGATTTCTTTATTAAAAACAATGACGACAACGACAGCATCACGCTTTTCCCGTTTCTGGTGCCGTGCGGCTGCTCTGTGCCCGCCAGTAGCGAGGCACCACAGGCAGGGCAGCCTGGGCCAGCCCCGGGTGCACCGTACCCAAGCGCCCTTCTGTCTTCCCTCTTTCTCTCTTTTTCAGTTAAGAATATGATTGATTCTTGTAGTAGGAGTTGCAGTAATTAGTGTGTCCCTCACCTTCCTCCGCAAGAGGGAATGTGACATTTCAAATGCACAAATGTCACAGCATCCAAAGACCCAGCATCTTATTTACCCCCTTTGGGGGGATGAGCTGGCACTGTGGCACGCCTCGGCTCTCACAGGCACTTAATACAGCACTTCTGGTTTCTCTCATAGTTGCACAGACACATAAGTTTTCATTTCAGGCTAGACAGAAGCCTAGCTCATTTAGGACCATAATTATTTGGCTGAATGAAACTATACAGTGGTACTTTTTAGTTTGACGATTTCCCCCCCTCCAAAACTCTCTAAAGCATGCTTTCCTTTAATGGATGATGCAAGTTAGAGAAGATATAAAATAAAAAAATACTGCATTGTTCTCACAGCTGGGGAAGACAGATCAATGTGGATTTTGGATTCTGAAGATGCACCTACTCTACCACAGAGGCAATGAGGTAGACAATCCCCTAGAAACTGCAGAAATGGGCAAACTTTCAGCACACTGAAGGAGCCTGAGGTCTCTGTTTTGAGAAGGACCAGATCCTCATGTGCAAACGCCCTGCTCACGAGTGGTGATTTCCCTGCACCATCCCGTCTGCCCCTGCAGGGCCAAGGGCTTCTCCCTCTCGCTGCACAGGCACCTCGCGGGGACAGACCTCAGCACAAGCCCGCGAGTGCCCACGTCTGCCCCTGCCAGTGCAGTAGGTGCTTCTGGTCCCCTTCCCAAGGGTGAGGATTGCTGATCCTTTTTTTTGCCAACAGTGTCTGCTATTCTGCTTTCCCTGATTCAGGCAGTGTCCACGTGGACACCAGGGAGCATGGACGGACACCCAGCATCATCCATCACAGTGCTCTTGACATATAAATAAATCCTCAACACAGTTAGCAAAACGCTCTAAAATTAGTCTCAAGAATTTAGGAAAAAAAAGAATAGCCTTGCATTTCTCTCTTGACTGTATGAAATCAATGTTTAATGCTCATTGTGTTTTGGGGTGGAGGCTTGTTTTTTTGTTTTTTAGCATGCTGTGCTGCGGTACAGTCCCAGGGAAAATGAAGGAACTGGCGAACGGATCAGAGATCCAGAGCTCCCAAAATAGCTTAACAACAAAGACAAATCTGTGCTGATTTTTCTTAACCAACACAGTTGGTCATGTTAGCATAAAAACAATTTTCCTAGCATCTTTCAAAAACTCTGTCATGCTCCCCTGGAGTGAATAAGAGCTCTGCTACTGACTCTGAGCCTTGGTCTGAGCCTGTCTGGAAATTCTGGGGGCTGAGGTAAACTTTCAGGAGGGAGGAGAACCCAGTGGATGGAAGGGATAGGGACTTCCCACCAGTGGCAGAGGCAGCCAAGAAGCTTTGCCTCCTGTTGGGTGGTGAATTCTGATAAGCTGACCTCCATCTTTATTATCTTACCCTTGCGGGAAATACGAGTTTTTCCCACCTAATACCACTAAAGTTATAACAACTTCATCACAGGAATCAGGAGCACACGCACCAACACTGTAAGGAGCCTTTCCCTAACCCAAAAGACACAAGCTTCTTCAGTCCTTGCTCCGATGGTTCACCGGTTCGTGGGCTCGGCCTTTCAGCACACAGAGCGCGTCGAGCCAGGACGTCTTCTCATCTTCTGTCCTGCACTGCATGGCCAGCAGCGCGGGACGGACACCAGCCCAGGGGGACAGCCTGCTGCGTCCCGCTCCTGCGACGGACGGCGGGTGCATGGCTGCCGCCCTGTCTGAACCGGAACGGGACAGCCTCTCGCGCGCAGGCTGAGGGCTGCAGCTCCAGTCAGCAGCCACTACATTTCTGAAAAGGCATTTGCAGTCCTGGTAAAGCAGCTGGATACTTAGGAAGAGGTCCTAGTGAGCTTCCCACCTCGCTGAAGAGCAGAGGGGATTGACTGGGAATGCACGTAACAAATGGGAGGATGTGTGTATATATATATATTTGTACACATATATATATATTTACTTATGTATATACACCCGTCAGGTGCTGCCTCCGCTGAGACCCGAAATTCCTGCCTTTGTACTGAATGAATTGGGCGAAGCAGCCGAATGTTGACCCCAGACCTGACACCAACCCTTTGTTCCGCCTGCCTAAACGCTCCCTGAAGCCTCGGTTAGTATTTCCGCTCTAATCTGCTTGCTAGAGCTGATGCGCAATGTTAAGTACCTTTGTGTTCAACCAAAGGAGTGGCTGCAAAACAGCGGAGGCCAAACGATCCCTTTCCTACCTCACAGAGAGGTTTGATGAGGTTTAATTCATTATTGTTAAGTCCTCAGAGGAAAGCAGGTGTAGAAAAGAGGAGTACTAGTGTCATCATTATAACTGACTGTCAGTGTCACAACATTAATTAAAAGCAAACAATTCAAATGTCAGATCTCAAGTTAAAATACATTTAAATATTTTCTTTGTTGTTTACAAGAGGAAGCGATTCCCCTAGCCATGCAAAGTAAGGTTTTTGCACTTCCATTGGTGTCTCACATTGCTCTAGGAAGCAGTGGTTGTTCACCACCTGGCCTCAGGAAACCATCATCCCGCTACAGAGACCCGGCCGGGGGCTCAGGGGCATTCGTGGTGGCCAAGGAGGTGCCGTGCCCTGAGCCTGCTTGGAAATGGAAGGATCCTGACCGCCGGCGGCTGCTGCACCAGCGCCGGCCTCCCCTGCGCCAGCTGCGCTGTGGGGCCTGCCTGGGCTCGGTGCCCGAGCCTCGCGGCGGCGGGGCTGGAGGTTTGTTTCGCTCGCTGCAGAGGAGCAGGCACAACGAGCTGTCCTCGCTGGGGCCCCGCTGCGTGCGGCGAAACATGTGCTGTCCGTTCACTCCCCTCCTTCCCGCCACTCCCAAGTGCTGGGAGCCCCCCAGAGAACTTGCAGGTTAGGGATGGCTTCCTCGTCTTGAGGGAAACACCCCGACCTCACGGCGCTCGCGCACCAAGCTGAAGTGGCTTTAACGTGAGCAGCAGCTGTGAATTTCATTGCTCAGTTCGCACCCCAGCAGAAGCCTTGGATGCCAGTCCATGCTTTTTAAGGTATCAGCTACTCCCTTTGCGGCCTGGACAACCAAACAGACAGGACAGAGAAAGAGAAGAGGGCACAAATTCATCTCCTTTCTTTTCATCCCTTTTCATAGCCCTCCGGCAGCTCTCCTCAGGCTCCCGGAGTGCTGTAGCTGTGCCTTGCTGGTTGCTACTGGTTCCTTGGCACAGAAATGCATGGAAAAGTTCTCTTACCCATCCTCCTCTTCGTGCTGTCCTTGCTGGCTACGTAGCACCATGCTGTCCCTTAACGTGATGTCTGAAAGCCATGCCTTGCAGCGGGGATGGCAGAGCTACCCCGGCTCTGCAGCAGGGCTCTGCTCAGCCCCATCCAGCAGAGAAGGTGAAACCTCACCCAACCAGCTGCTGGATAGAGGACAGGAGACCAGCCACGCTCCAATGCAGTAAAAAAATATTTCATTAATAAGGCACTTCACCTCCAATGTGCCTGTGTTGTATCTGGGGACACTGCTGGGGCACTACTTGCTTTTGCTTTTCCCTCTAAGCACGTGTGACCCCCGAGGGCTGGGTGGGCAGGGAGATGACACCAGCATGCACAGGACCATGACGAACTCGCATTGAGTGGTTTCAACAGCAAAGGAGCCAGGATTTCTGAAAGGGTCAGCCAAATAAAATGTGAAACTTGCTTTGCCCAAGATCAAGCAAAATACCAAACAGGCTGGTCATTACCAGGAAATCTCCTCTTGGACAGGACCAACTTCCAAGCAGCAGAGTCTCAACAGAAACAGGCAGAAACATCACTCCATGAATAATGCTTGGAAATGGGACCAAATTTCCATCTCCCCTGGAAAGAGAGAGAAGTACCTAACAGGCCTTTTTCATTACTAATGCCTATGAATCCTTAATTACTCAGGAGATACAGAAGGAAAATCTCCAAACTCTGTAGGACTAGGCAAGAAACACCAGGTGAGAAATATCGTGAAATTAGTTGTCCTGCTAAAGCTTTTTTTTTATTATTTATTAGTATTATTATTTAAGTCTGTTTTTTTTTGGAAACAGAAGCAACAGTTCTCAAAAGAACTCCTACCCCCTTAACCTAGTTGAGTGGATTTCTGTCTGTCAAAAGGAGAGTCAGAAGGGTGGGCTCCCTGCCTGGAAGAAAAAGCTGTACCTTCCCACCAAATCCAAGCGCGTGTAAACTGACACAGGAGAAACATGTCCAGAGATTATGGGGTTCAGAACCCACTATCCATCAAACCTTTCAAGAGATTACTAGAAGAAGAGTTAAATCCCTCTTCCAATTAGAAAAAATGGAACAGAGCCAACTGCCAAGTAGCTGAACTCCACTCAACTGCCCTGGCAAAATGAAATCCCATGCAGACACTCGGTGCCAATTACAGGGGCGAAGGCAGTGTGGGACCTTACACTCACTGCACACGTCTGACCCAAAAGAGGACTGTGACCTCCGAATGGTTTCACATAGGGTGCAGCAGCTTTCAGATGACTCGATTGCTGCCGGCTTGTCAGTAACTTCCAGTGTTTTGCCTCTCAGCACTACCAACAATGACCCAAGTTACTGGTTCACAGCACCCCTTGCAGGTGCAGGACTATGATGTGGTAAAATAAACAAAAGTATTAATAATGGCTGTGAAAATTTAACTTTTATTATCTGTTCACTGTATACAAAACACCATTCTGCATAGTGATAACTCATTTGTTGTACAGTTGACAGTGCACATCAACAAACAAGTGTTAAAGAGGTATACACTTAATGAGAAGGGCAGTGATGGCCAGTGTACGTTACACGCTAAGATCCTGCGACGCCAGCTGTGTTTTAGGGTGGAGAAGTACCTCATAACCACTCAATGTGCGAGTACTGTAAAAGGGATAAGAAGCACGTACCAATGAACCAAATTAAGAATGAGGATGAAGAGACAAAGCAGAATTAATGTATCCGATACACAATTTCCAGAGTGATTAAGAAGGTTTACAGAGGTGGCTGAGAAGGATCCATATCTTTTCAAACACTTCAATCTTTAAAATTGTTAAAATTTAATGATAAATAACAGAATCTCACAAATCTTTAGGGGCAAAATGCTCCACATTTATTTACACATGAAATGTGTTTAATACAGTTGTAATGGACATAGTTTATAGTAACATCTGACAGCAGCAAGACTTTTAAGGAACCAAACAATTACTACTGTATATCATGCAGCTACCTATATATACACAATTTGTTTTAAAAAAAAAAGTACAAAAAATTTTTTTAGGGATACATACAAGGTATAAAATGCAAAAACAAACCAAAAATATAACTCTCACAGAGAACGATATATGAAAGGGACAGTATGGTACCTTTTTGTACTTTGTGAAAGCATTACTAGTGATATTAGATACACTTTTGAAATGGCTGAACTAGCTTCATAAGGTCTGTGCTAAAGTTGAAAGCCCCAATTATACGTACATAGGCTGGTGTGTTAGCTTCTTGACATTGTGGTTGTATGTAACACTGAGCACCAGAACATTTGGCATTAGCATACAGAGCTGGGAAACACCAACCCCTGCAGCAAGGGTTAACCATTTTCTTTTGATAACCAAAAATTAAGGAAAATACATAATGCTGTGTACTCGCTTCTATATGTTTAATAAATTACATGACAAAAAACATCATAATTATAAACCTATTCCTCTAATTACATCTTATTTGTTTACTCCAGAGCAGCCCAGCCCTTTTATAACTATTTTAGCTTTGATCACAAGCACCTGATAGCCTAAAAATTACTTCATGATACATATATAGTTGTGCAATCATACTTTTCAAAAGTACTTTATCATTCTAGGGGGTCTGCACCTGTTTTGGTGTTGCCACCTAAAACCAGCACCGCACTTTACACATGCAGTGATACTTTTTTTTTTTTTTTTTTAAAGAGAAAGTTTAAAAGCTTCCTTATGCATTTAGAAGCATAAGTCCTGTGGAATTTAAAATCTCCCCTTGTCTGTCTGTCTTTCTTTCTTTCTCCTTTTTTTCTGCTCCAAGTACTGCCTTCCGATGCACTCCCGTTAGCTAAACTTTCTTGCAGAAGCATTCATATAAGAAACAGTTTAAGAGAACCCAAGAAACTGCCCCAGCATTAAGAACTCTGTTTTAGAGAAACTTGCTACAAAAAACAGAAACAAAACAAAAAACAAATTTTCCACTAGATACCAATACAAACACTTAACAAAGAGTATAAAAGTTATTAGTTTAAATATATACAAACTCTTTTCAACTCAAATACTGCTTCAATGGTTTTGAGGGTATAGACAATGAGGCGAAGGGGACATTTTTATGCAGAATATATTGCAACAGCCTGAACAGTACTGTTAACACTCTTATACCTTGAACTTTCTGTAACAAAAATGTCATTAGTATTCCAATGTGGACAGAGATTTGTGTCCCAAATAATCCAATCATTTTTCAGCTGAACTCATTCTTTTTGACTTAATGAAGGCCATGCCATGTGTTCTCATGTGAGTATTTAAGGCCGCTTCAGTTTCAAAAGTCTTTGCACACACTTTGCATCTTCTGTCTGATACTGTGTTGTCAGACGATTCATCCTCATGATTGGGTTTATTTTCTTGCTGATTATCCTCCCCAGACCCATTTTGTTTTGATACTGGCTGAGGCTCCTTCAGCTTATGTACAATGAAGAGATGTCTAGAGAGAGACACATGAGATGTGTAGCAGAGTCCGCATTCCCTGCACTGGTATGAAGAGCCATCAGACTTATGCTGAGGAATATGTTCATGAAACTGGAGAAGATTTTCTGTTGTAAAGCCACAGACAGCACACTTGTGAACCTTAAAAACATTTATTTTTAGCTTCTTCAATGGTTGTGTGATTGCACCTCGTGGAGGCCTGAATTCCAGCACAGGTTCTTCCAATTTACGTTTTGGACTAGGAACCTAAAAAAAGCCGTAAACAGTATTTTGTGTGAGCATAAATATGCAGTGACTGTGACTGCAAACTTCAAAAACTTCCCTGTGGTAGATTCCACTACAACTTCAATAAATACTGTATTTGAAATAATATAAGCAAATATATGTTGTACATGTTAGAAAAAAGAGGGTTTTCTGTACTTTAAACTGCACATAAATTTTGTTTTGTCAGCTATGATAAAGCAACAGTATTTAATGCACTGTATAAACACGATTAAGTATTTGCCAGCATAACTGCATCCAAGTACACATCAATGTGACTGCAGTTGTGTACAGAATGTAGGGTATCAGTCTAGGAACTTTTCAGCACTACTTCTGAAACTGTATTTTAATTGCACTTAATATTTCATAACTGAAATTTGATTTGACAGATTATCTCCTGATTGTTAGCAGCCAAGTTAACATATTGCCAAAGGATGAATCAACATCCACAACTTTTTTTTTTTTTTTACTAAACTTATCTTTTTTTCTTATTCTCCTTGTTACTTTTCTGACATTAATATTTCTCAATAATCCTCTGCATCCTATGTAGCTCAGATATACTCCATGATATTTCAGAAGACAATGTATATTGTTGCCATATTTTTAACACTTAAATAAAAAGACAGTATGTTGGGCTGAAAAGAGAGTCATGTAAAATACAACAGTAAATTTTAAAAAACATGTATGTTTGTGTATCTACTGTCAGCTCTGGTTGTGCCATCACAGGTAAAATTCTTCATCATATAGAGTCTCAAACACTTAAAAAAAAAAAAATAGTTCTGTTAAACTCTGCATGTAACAAGTCTTTGGACAGTGCTGTCTTCTTATTTTTGCTTTCCTCCTAACACCTATCATCAGATTGAAAGCAGTCTCACTCTAAAATTTATGTCAAACGTGCTCAAGGCTGGGTATTTGGAATAAGTTCAGAACACTTCTATGTAACCTGTAGCTTTTCTACAGCTATGAGAGAACTCGGTTGCCGAGGTTTTGAAAGGTGCTCGTAAAACAAACCACCAAAGGGTAAGTTATGTTCTCTATCATTCCGTGATTAAATTAAACCAAAAGTCTTTCAAAAAAGATGTTCTAGTTCAAGCACGATAGAATTTTGTTGCAGGAACCTTTGAGACATTTTGGAGGCTTGACTTAACAGATCAGAATTTTACGGGATTAAAATATCTGCCTCTGTTTAAAGATCCTGAATGTATACCCAGAAAAAATTTCACTCAGTGACTGAATGAATCTTCTAAGTGATTACCTTTGTATCTTCTTTTACTTCTCTTTCTTCCATATTGGTTGATTCAGTCATTTCTTTTACATCAGGGTCTTTAATGCCATGCATCAACTGAATATGTTTTTCCAACATCAATCGCTTGGTAAAAGTACGTCTTGAATCTGGGCAGTGCCTATATAAGCACAAAGCAGACGTAGCAATTCAAATGTCATGCTTAAAAAAAAAGGTAATATTCTGAAAAGTGAACAGAACTAGTAAATAGATCCAGACAAGTACAATCTGTTAAAGATACTGACAATACTTTTCCAGTCAATTGCACAGGTGTTATAAGAAAAGGAGAACAATTACAAAATAAAACTACAAATGTTTGAGCAACTTATATTCATAGCAAATGAGAGAGAAGTTCTCTGAAGATAATATCCAAAATGGTACAACATGTGGGTCAGAATAAAACCTGGGAGCATCTGAGTTTTTCTTGTACCTCTGTTAATGTCACTAAACTCTACGTTCTATTAAACACTTTCGCAAGTTCTCCCTAAACTAAATTTCAGCAAGAAAACCACCACCTCCCACAAAGAATGAATGCTAGCTCCAAGGAACTCTTAATTCTGCATTCAAGTCCTAATTCTTTATCTCCTTGGAACTAATCCAAAAACACTGGAACAGTGTTAGTCTAATCTCAAGTCCCTGGAAAAGTTATGGAGAAGATCGTCCTGGGGGATATAGTAAGGCACTTAAAGAACAAAGCTATTATCAGGCATAGTCAGCAGGGGTTCATCAAGAGAAAGTCCTGCCTTAGTAATTCGATCTCCTTCTATGATAAGGTCATCCGCCTGGTCGATGAAGGGAACGCAGCAGACATAATCCTTCTAGATTTCAGTAAGGCCTTTGACACTGTCCGTCATGGCATCCTTCTGGACAAATTGTCCAACTGTGAGATAAACAGGTTCACGCTACACTGGTTGATGAACTGGCTCGATGGTAGAGCTCAAAGGGTTGCGGAGAATGGGGCTACATCTGCCTGGCGGACAGTCACCAGCGGTGTTCCTCAGGGTTCAATTCTGGGGCCAGTCCTGTTCAACATTTTTATCAATGATCTCGATGCAGGAATGGAGTGCATCCTCAGCAAGTTTGCTGATGATACTAAACTGGGAGGTGCTGTTGACTCCCTGGAGGGACGAGGGGCCTTGCAGAGGGATCTGGATAGATTGGAGCACTGGGCAACCAGCAACAGCATGAAGTTCAACAAAGGAAAATGCTGGGTTCTG
The DNA here is from genome assembly GCA_013399475.1 of Chauna torquata. NCBI lineage: Eukaryota > Metazoa > Chordata > Aves > Anseriformes > Anhimidae > Chauna > Chauna torquata. The sequence goes on from VXAL01017619.1 coordinate 111,242, forward strand.
CACCTGGGACAGAGCAATGCTGGACACAGGCAGAGACTGGGAGACGAGCGGCTGGAGAGCAGCTCTGCAGGAAGGGACCTGGGGATGCTGGTGACACCAGGCTCAGTGTCAGCCAGCAGTGTGCCCTGGCAGCCAAGGGGGCAAACCGCATTTTGGGGTGTGTGAAACAGCATAGCCAGCCAGTTAAAAGAGCTGATTCTCCAGCTGTATTTAGTGCTGGTGCAGCCTCACCTTGAGTATTGTGTACAGTTCTGGGCTCCACCAGGGCTGGAAGGCACGTCCTGTGAGGAGAGGCTGAGGACACGTGGGTTGTCCAGCCTGGAGAAGAGGAGGCCAAGAGGCGACCTCGTTGCTCTCTGCAGCTCCCCGAGGAGGGGCAGCAGAGGCAGGTGCCGGTCTCTGCTCCCTGGGAACCGATGACGGGGTGCGTGGTGACAGCACGAAGCTGCGCCAGGGGAGGTTCAGATGGGGCATTAGGAAAAATTTCTTCACCGTGAGAGTGGTCAAACACTGAAACAGGCTTTCTAGCGAGGTGGCTGATGCCCCATGCATGCCAGTGCTCAAGAGGCATTTGGATAACGCCCTCATTAACGTGCTTTAACTTCTGGTTAGCCCTGAAGTGGTCAGGCAGTTGGGCTGGATGATCTTTGTGGGTTCCCTGCAACTGAACTACTCTATTCTAATCACCCCTTCTCAGCTGCCTTTCCATCCTCACACTAACCAGCAGAACAAATTTGTCTTTAACAATTTATGCTTTGTTCTCTCACACAGAACCAGTTGCAACAATTCTAAACGTCTTGTGATTTTGGGAAGTATATTTCTCCCAAGCTCCAACAATGTTACAAAATGTTATGCAAGTGTCTGGAAGATGGATTGCCAAATAAAAACTGCAGGGGAGAAGTTAAACTGCGATACTGTCTTCAGAGTCTCTCCTTAGGTTTTAAGTTTTTAAATGCTGTTTCATCTAACTTAAAAATAAAAAACCTCTCTCTGAGAATGTGGGCATTCTGAAACAAAATGCAGAAACAGGCTCTTGCTACTTGTCATACACCATAGTGTCTGACTAGCCAGCTTACATGGGCTGAAGTACAAATTAAGCGTATATTAGAAACAAACTGATGCACAGGTTGTGTCAAGCAATGATGGTGCAGGGAGAAAGGAGGTTATATAGCACTGTGTTAGAACACTGTGTGTGGCAGTCTTGTTTCCACACCACTGGGCCTTGCGCTTTCTATAACAAAGCAGAGATCATACTAAGGCAGAAAAGGGACTGTTGTGATCTCAGCCACACAGAACGGCTGTAGCTTGCAGCTTCCTTCTCATAACATCAAACTTAGCTCCACAGTATGCAGACATATGTGCAAAAAAAAAACAACAAACCCAACAACAGAAAGTTTTGTATTATATATTTTATCTGATTGACGTCGATCTTTTTACTAAATTATGTATCATCTCTCCAGCCACTTAAACATCACTGAGGACTTTTAGACATTACACACTGTTTTATGCATGAGAAAAATAATACTAATATTGACTTCAGCAGATTAAAAGAGTGGGTTGTATGTTTCAGAGACTACTAAAAACCAAGTTCACCACCGTAAAACTATCAGCCACGGAAACTCTCAGTTCAGCAGAACTTCTGATTTGCTTGCCAAAGCCCCTGAGAGACAGCAGACTTTATGTACATGCATTCTGAATACTTTGTTATTTTTCATGTATAAAGAACAGCCCAAATAGTTTGGACTGTTTATGTATCTAAATAACTGATTCATCTGAATGAATAAGACACTTGCTTTTATACAGTCAAGAAGAGAAATTCAATTAACAATGTTTTTTGTTGGATTATATTCTGCTGCTAGTATCTTTAAAAAAATAAATAGAAGTAGAACTTACGAGCATGTATAAACCTTCCTAATGCCTTTGTGCTTGATACGATTGTGACGACACAAACTATGGGATGAACTGAAAGATTTGTCACATTGTCGACAAGGGTGTTTCTTCATTTGCTTTAAAAGAAGAAGAAAAATACATTAATAAAAAAAAAAAGCTAAGTAAAAGTAGTGCATGTGTTAAACCCTTTACTAACAGGAAAGAAATATACTTACCAGTATCTGGCACTACATCTTCAACTACACACCATTCCTACAGCAATGCAGTAAGAGTCAGAGGAATTAGACCTCTTTAAAAGCAGCGTGGCCAGCATGAGTTACACACACACCTACCAAAGATTGTAAACTGGTACCACAAACTGTGGTTCCATCAAAGAAGCAAGGAAGATCAATGGATTATTCCTGGATCAGTAAAAGCAGCATGGTCAGAGATCTGCCTCTCCCTTCCCATCACCAAATTACTTCTGCAGTTGCTGACAGAGAGAGGTTACCAGTTGCCCACAAGAGGAGGGGTAAAGGGCACTTATTAAATAAGGACCAAAGCAAAACACCACGAATACTGATGAGCTAACAGGGCTCAGAGAAGTCATGAGGAAATGAGAGATATGGTCTGATGTCAACTTGAGGGACATCTATTTAGCAAGTTCTGTGAGTTTTATATTACTATTTGTTAAGTGGAAGGAGAAAGAAAAGGAAGGAAGTTAAAAAGGATGGCGTGGTCTCCACCTATGTCATTCCAGCTGAACACAGCCACAGGAGCTCAAGTACCTGAAGAAATAATGTCTCCAAAACTGTGAACTATAAAAGCCCCAACAACGAATGACATGGTCCTATCCTAAACTTACTAGCACATTATCAATCCCAGAACTCAGTCCAAATGGCCCATCCTACCAACCCAAGTAGCTGCAGCAAAGAAACTGAAGTATTCCCAATCAAATTTCCTGCTTCCTTTCACAATTAAGTAGATTTTTCAAGCTCGTATCTGTAATTTTCTACTGTTTTGGCAGGAATAAGGACATCAAAATAACCTTTTGGAAATTAAATCCAAACAGTGATCAAACAAATCTAATTTAAGACTTTTCCAGATTACTTTTCAGCAATCCAGTCAGGGCCAGTATCCCACACTCACCATACCATATAATAATTCCTGCCAGAATCAAGGTGACCTGAGTCTGAAGAAGAAATGGATTTTATTGGAACCCCTAGAAAGAAATCCAGATCACTTGGACCCAGATTTCAAGCATTCTACTCTGAGGAAGCATTTTGCTTGCTAGTCAGGTACAACTGAAGGAATGGACAGTCTCATGCAATCAGTCAAGCTATCTAGAAGGAAAAATCACACTTCCTGGATTGCTTTCCCCTGCTCTAGCAGAGGTCAGAGTTTTCCTTCACAGTGTCAATAACACTATCTTTCCTGTGTTTTCTGGGAAATTGAAAAAAAACCAAATCATTTGACTTTATTCTAATATTCCAGCTGAGGCCATTGAGCCAAAGACTTGGATGGATCAACGCTCGAAACTGGACCCTTCTTGATTCTTCTAGAGAATCCATGCAAGATCTGTCCCTATGCTCCAAAGCATTTAATAGCAGGGATTTTCTTTTAATGTTAAGGGTTTGGTTTACTCATTCTTAGCTTCTGAGGAAGTGATAGATTCCTAAACAATGGAGATACACAATAATCCACATGAACATTTTAATATGATATGAATCATTCTCTGGTGTTTAATCTAAACTAATAAAAAAATGAATTCTCGATCCTAAATACCAACAAGCTCAAGTCATACAGAAATGCTTAAGGAACTGAAAAACATTCATCTTATATTTGTGGTCTGAGTACTGAACTTTATGTTGATGTCCATATTCTCCCTAATGACTACACTGCTCAGGAATACCTACATTATCTACAAGCCAGTGGAGATCTGAAGAGGTGATGCCATTACTGGAAATTATGATTTACTGCAAAGTTTGGAGTGAATGGTGGAAGGCTTGTACATAGGAAAAAAAAATTATGTCTGGAATGACTAAAGGAGTAAAAGCAGTTACGGAGAGACGAGAGGTCTTTTGCTATCAAAACCAAAATCAGAGGGAATGGGCAGGAAGGAAAGAAAAGCAGTTCTGGAAGGTAGTTGATGCAAATGTGAGGCATTCGATTAGGAAACATGATACGGTTATCTTATTGGGGCTAGTCCTTAACATAATGCTTTTAGAGGCACAATGCTGCTCAACCCAGACTTTCTTTCAACGTTTAAAGGCCAAATTAAAAAAAAAAAAAAAGAAAATCAACGCAGTTTTCTCTTAAATTGTTAAAGGTGAAAACCTGACAGTGTGTACACACAGTGCACACTCATTAATGCTAACGCATTAATCAGTACATTCTGCAGCATGGTTTTGCAGTATGCTTATGACTGCAGTGCTCTGGGAAGACTTTATAAAATAGCCCTGCACTATACCGTACAAACACACAAGCTCAACCAAGGCAGCTCAGGCATCTCTGGCAAGGCCTCTGCACAGTGCAGATGCATCCTCAAGTGCTCAGTCAGAAAAGCAGCAGGAGGACGGTGCTCAGCAATACCCAGTCCCTCCTGGAGCACCAGGGACACTACCTGAGGTCACTCATCCTAAATTTGCTGGGATGATTCTGGACAGAGATTCAAATAGGATTTTGGATGCATTAGTTTCTGCAATGGCAGCCCAAATCAAAAGAACTAAAAAATAGCAAAACCCAAACAAAAATACTAGTATACGAAATTAAATGAAAACAATGAATATACTAAAATCTTAGCTTGAATGAACAAAAAGGATGCACTTCACCTGAAATACTGTGTTACCCTTTGGGTCACCCTCTTTAAAAATGTGTGTAAGAGAAAGAGAATTGGCAATGAGAATGTCTAGTGTTGCAAGTGGACTATGAACAGAAACCAAAAAGACAGGCATCCTAGGAATGAAAAGAGAGACAATATCACAGCAGTAATTCTTGCAGTTTAAGATGAACAGACTGCTCCCTCAAGCAAGCCAGACAGAATCCACTATTGAGGAATAACCATGGGATAAAGGAAGGAGAATATGGGGAACCAACAAGTAGTCTGCATGGGAAAAGAGAACACTGGAATAAGTATTTTTGTTTATTTGCAAGCATGTAACATGCGGTACTGCTAATATGCAGGATATTTTTTTCTTTGATTTTCTTTTAATCAGAAAATTTGAATCTTATATGTGTAAAGATACAGGTATTTATTATGCAACTCCCTCATAAAACAGCTTAAGACACTAAACAACAAACACAACTTTTTACAGCGTTAAAATATCCTACTCAAAAACACTGCAGAGAGATGAGCACAGACAAACAAAACAACCCAACAATGTAGCTATCAGCCACACTAATTTAAAGTACGGCTAAAAAGTATTTAGTATTTGTTTCTGTGTTTTAAACAGGGACAGGTGGAATAAACTACATTGCAGGCGGACAGCAAGACCAACAGAGTTAGCGGTGCTGTAGCAAGTGCTTAAACTCTTACCTGCATGACAGTAAAGCCCTTAAACACTGGCTTGCATGTGAGCACAAAACAGGTTGGGTAATTAGGCTGCTCCTGTTCAGAGCTTCATGCACCAAAATGGTTAATTTAAATGTACCTTGCCACTTATTAATATGCTAGCATTAAGCAAACAGAACAGACTAAATATGGTATCAACTACCACTGAAACTCAATGGAACTGGAGTGCAGTTCTATTAAACTTCTTTGAAAAAATGTATCCTTGAGACATAAGGAAACTTAACTCATGAGCTTTAGGATGCAACTTTCCTGTAGGTCAATTATTGTGCAATTAGGTGCAGCAGGACCTGTTGCACAGCATCTTGTTTTTAGCTCCAGGAACAAGAGGACATTAAATTAGATGCATTGCCAGTTGGAATTGGTAAAGCAATTCCTGCTTAGAAAACATCTGTCCTTTCATAGAAAGCCACGTACATACAAGTCCTAGGAAGCTCAGCATATGTCTACCTTGGCTGAGTGCAGACATACAAGATTCAGTTTCAAGGCAGGAGCTGTACAGCCTTGTTAGTACTACCCTTTGTCTGGGATTAAAAAAAAAAACAGACACACTGATTAAAAAAAAAAAAACAAAAACAACCAGCACTTTTAAGATCAGGCAGAATCAAGGTGGCTACAAATTCTCCTACTCTACAGCTGGCTTACCTTCAACCAGCTCAGAAAGAGGATACAGAAAATGTGAATGTCTGTACCTGCCTGAGTAGACATTTCCCAATAAGGTCTGGAAACTCAAGAATCTGTCCAAAGAGGACACATGGCAATACCTCTCCTATGTCTGAATAATCCAGCCTAGGATCAGCTAAAAAGGATTACAGCTCCAGAATTTCACTGTGAACCTGTAAGAGCAGCAATTAGAGTTTCAAACTAATTATCTTCAAGTACCTTACATGGCAATGGATTTTGTGAATAGCTCATGAATTGCTTAATTAAAGTTTTTAAAATACATTCTGCATAAGTAATTTTAGAGCATTTAACCCTTACTTAGCATTCTTAGGAAAAGCAGACTATGAATTAATTCCATTATTTATTAGATCCACTTCACATATTTCTTTATTTTATGCTCACTTCTAGCCTCTCTAAAATAAAATGTATCCATAAAAGTCTAGTTTTTGAATATAATCATTTAAAAAGCTAGGAATAACTGAAAATTTCAAGAGGTCTGAAAGAAACATAGCAACTGGTCTTTATCATCCATCTCTGAAACACATGGAGTTTTATCTCTATTCATTTTAATCTATATATGCCTCCTGTTATTCAAGGAACCATTTTAATAGAGATAAAAATGTAAGTAAATAAATATAAGCAATGAAACAGCCCTGTAGGCTAGTATTTGAGTGCAATAATTATCTAGTATTCCATAATAATGTTCTGGGCAGTTCTGGAGGTAACATTGCACATTCTTATTAAACATGAGAGGGAGAAAGATAAATATTTAAAGCTAATACTAAAAAAGCATTATCTATATGGTACCAACCTTATTTTACAGGCCTTCTGCCACTTTAATGTAGATTTGATTAGATTGGATGTGATTCTCCAGCTCTTTCTGAAGTGACAATACCATGGGGAGGTTGTGTTGCTTTGTTTTTAAAAATGGCATCAATGTAAAATGTAAGTGTACCTTGCCTTGAAACTATTTCAGTTCGCCACTAAAAGCATTTATGAGTTAATATTTGCACTAATGGGCAAAACAGAATTTATCAATATTTTACATGTTGCTAAAGAGTCTGATTTTGACAGAAAACTAAACCATGATTGTATGGGTGTTACAGGATCAGAAACAAGTAATTAGTTCATAGTCATACTACAGGGACTGTAACACATTTTATGGAGTTTCTTTATAGACACTTCATAGCAGAAGTGTCATAAATATACCTGCTAGGCTTGAAACTGAAGCAATTAACACTAATTCATTAGTGACTTCAATAGACAGAAATGCAAAAATGGGCTTCTAAAGCAACAGGAGGAACCAAACCGAGCTGTCTGTCTGACTTTCATGCCCTCAAGCTGGAAAAGGAGAACCAGGTAAAAGAAAATGTAGTTCTGTAAATCATAATAATTTGTTTTTGTGTGTTTTGTTCCAAGGGCGACTAGAAATGTAGGTGCACAGCCTGAATACAGGATTCCTTACAGCAGGAAGGCAATACCTCATAGATGTGGCTGAAAGAACAGAGTGGGAGTTACTGTGGGCAAGGAGGAACAAGGAAATGGTCTTTCAGTCAGGTTTGGGAGCTATTTGCTTGAAGTTGTCATAAGAAAATTAGAGATGACACTCAGCAGTCTGGCATTTTCAGCTTTTCCATAAAATGTTTAGAAACAGAATAAAACAATTTGCACAACACAGTTTTAGAGATAAGCACTGAAATTTGAAGGGACACGGAAACCTCTGGAAACATGCTATCATTTATTATAGCATACCAGTATCCTGAAAACTACAGATTTTCACTCAGGATAATTCTTCTCCACTTAGACAAAATAAGTCTGCTATCCCTTCCAGCTCTGCTCTCTCTCTTCAGTGCAGCACAGTACATTAATTCCCTGCTTCTCCATTGAGGGAAGAATCAGACCGTTGCTGCCAGCACACAGCAAAGGACAGGACTGGATAGCGGGCAACTGCTGTGTCTCACCATCGGGCTGAACCCTTACCCTGTCGGTCCCATCCGCAGCTACGCTCCGTCCAGCCCAGGATCCCCGCAGAGAGCGCCCAGCCTGGGGGAGTGAGGAACTGGAGCATTCCCAGCGCCCACCCTCGCTCACTGCTCTTGGATATTCTATGCTACTGGGTTAATGCTGCCCTGCTACCCCTTGCTCCTTTGTCCAGACTCTGTGGAACTGGCTTTTAATTCCTACATACCTGATTTTCCTTCAATCTCACGCTCCCCTTGACCTGAATCCTTTCTTTAAGCCCAGCTCCCAGGCATATTTTCCTCCCCCGCAGCCCCTATTCATTTTTTATGTTTGGGCCAGTGCAAGTTTCACATTTTGCGGTTCCCACTCTTGGCTCACCTTGACTTTGATAACTGCCTCCTGGCTCCAACCCTAGCTCTAGGTGGGCACAACAGTTTTAGCACCATCAGGATTGCTAATGTAGGCAAGGCAACAGGGGACACAGCCACTATTACAGCAAAAAAAAAAAAAAAAGGGAACCGAAATTTAAGTTCCCTCTATTGGTTCTGTTTGCTTGATAATAAGCACTTCGACCTCATTCCTGTAAATACTCATGTACTTGAGTAACCTCATACAAATCATATGCTACATACGCAAATCACCCACTACCTAAGCGTTTGCTACGAGCAGTAGCACAGGGTCTGATTCAAACTGAATCAACCCAAAGAACCTCACTGACTTCAGTGAACCTGGTATCCAAGTCCACAATGTGATACTACATGGAAGAATAAAGTCTGAACCGAAAATGGAGAGCTCATCTTAAATGACAAAAATGTTTGCTTTTTTGCTTTACTCCAGCTTGCAGCACTGCAATGTATGAAGATGGACTCCTTGAACTCCACTGCTCTAAGAGTGTTCCACAGGTACCACTGAACATGCTACTGTTATAAAACAAATTGAATTGCTTCTGTAAAATTCAGATAGTAGGATTTTTAAAAAGACACATAACTGTAAAAGACCAATTCCATATCAAGTTCTCTGTCAAGTAATGCTCTTCATGGTAGCATGTATGTTTATTTTTTCAGTTTGTATCAGGCTGTAAAAAATTGTCTGTGAACATCATCTACTTACTCATCTATCGTCAAATGCTTAAGTTGGAAGTCAAGGAAAGTAAAAGTTTAGAATAGGATTCTAAATTAAGTACTTAAAGCTGTTTTCTGTAGGAGCCTCTTCCTCACCCTTCTCCAGAAAAACAGTCTAGGGAGACAAGTTTTCTAATTTAGGAACATACAGTTAAATGCTTCATGAATATAGTAAAAGTATACCTCAATATCTGAAAAGACTCTACTTTTCCATGCTAAACTCCTTCATTCTAACTTCTAAAAAACAATTATTTGCCTTTTAAAGCCTCTGTATGACAATGTTCCTTCTCCTCTGCCCAACCTCTGAAAACTATTTTTGCTTCTTACCTGCTAAAGAGAGGTATCACTCAAATTTTTTTCAGTTTTGAGTTGCTTTAAAAAATAAAACTACAATTTAAACTTCTGTACTATGCTGCTAAAAAAACCTGACTTTTCCTGCTATTTGAGGCACCACAATCCTATTCTGATTCCCTGTTTTCCAGCATCTTTATAGAAAAATTCTTGTCACTTTTTTACTTTGCTGTCTAGTCTGTTCTTCTCCAAGAGTAGCAGACTCATGCTGGAATTTCAAACTCATCTTAAGGAAGTAAAGTCCCCACTGTAACACGATTGATTTTGCACTTTCAAAAGCACGTATGTTTTGTTATATGTGATATTCTGAATTATCTTTAGAAAATTTTTACATTCACTGGAAGAGAATAAAACTTGGTGAGATTTTGAAAAAAAAAAACTATTCACAGTTGCTGTCTACTATCAGTAGCATCAGGATTTCATAAAAGATTTTACAAAGAACTAAAAAGATTTCTCATGCAGTTTCTTGCATTCATTGACCTAGTCTTACATTTTAAGATCAGATACCATAGAAAAGCGTGCACGATTTTTAAAATCACAAAGAACTTACTGGAGCTACTAATGCTGCTCAAAGATTGTACAGATTTGGAAAACAACACAAGGATTTTAAATTTTGCTAATAATAACACTGCACACTTTTTATTCTGTTTTGTTTTTAAAAGACCTACTGTTGTTTCAAGCATATTGGAAATTTGCTAGGAGCCACCTAGCTAAAAGACCAAGTTTAACCAGTGACTAATTAAAAGAGAGAGTGGTCACAAGGATACGGAGCCAGTGTTATTCTGTCTTACCTCTACCAATCGCCTTCCACCTACAGGAGAGGAGAGAAGGCCAGAAGCCTATCAGGGCAATTTTCTAAACCGCGAAAAAGAGAAGGAAGGAGGAGTCTGAGTCAGCTGTGAGGTTATATTTTTCACTATTCTCTTTGTTTTTAAGCTAAATTTAAAAAGTCAATTTCATAGCTCTCTTCCCTACAAGCAGTAGCAGAGGAAAATTTTTCAGTTCACTATTGCCCACCTGCCAGACTTTTTAATTTAATTAAACTGGAAAAGCTAAAGGATGCAATAAGGACATCAAGCTGTCTTTCTGCTGACTTGAGACCACAGCATTTCCATATTCCACTTTCAATCCATTTTAAGTAAGCTATCTCACATCTAGCTTCTTTAAATAAAAATTTCACCTTGCTCAACTCAGTTGTCTTGTTGACTGAACCTACAAGGGTAAGATTACAGCAATGACTCGACCTTAGAGTGAGTCTACCTTTAACATGAAATGCTGTTTGGTGCTCATTTGACCAACAAAACAAGACTCCATTCCCTGAGTTAAATGGCTAACGAATTTTCAAGACGGGGGGAACTGGGAAGGCACAAAGGAAAAAATAAGAACCTGGATCAGAACAGATGACTTAGATGAAATACTGGAACATCTTTCATTCTTTCCATCTTGAAGAAATTTTGGTACTGGATGAACAAGGCTACCATTTAACTAAGAGCATGTAGATTTTCTCAGAAGAACTACATAGAAAATTACAAAAACTAAGCAGCAAAAGAGAGAAAGATGACATACATGTAAGAATAGAGGAGAATAATGACGGAACTTAAAGGAATTTGAATTAAAAAATAAAACAACTGAATTAAAAAATAAAAAAAGACTCTTCATGTTTCATGTTTAACTCACTTCTTTGTAACTAAATATTATTCATTTACCTTTCCATGTTCTTTCCTCATGTGGGAGATGTAAACGTCTCTCTGAGTGAAGAACCTATCACATTCCCAACACGTCCAGCCACGACTAGTGACTTTTTTAGGCTCTCCTTTCTTTATAGGAGAAGGAGATTTCTTCTCTAACTTTTCTGTTCCGTTGATAGATTTTGTGTCCTCCTTATGGTGACTGGCTGAGTTCTGATTTGTGGGCTTTGTACTGAGAGGCAAATTTATCCCCAGGTTTGGTGGCCCTTCAACACTTTTCAAAGTTCCGTGCATAGACTACAATAAAATAAAAAAATAAATATAAGTAAAAAAATTAACATAGATGTATACAATTGTACTGACAAAATGCAGAAGACCCTCTGAATTGTAAGTCTTCGTTTACTTCTTTTTCATATTGTTATCAGATCACATTCTTAACTTGAAGAAACAATGATTAAATATAAGCAAGGTCTAGCATAAGCAGAAACTAGCCAACAACACTAACAGATACCAGCCATAGCCAAAGAGTAGTTTTCTTCAGTGGCTGGATATTTTCACAAAAAAATGAGACTATGTAGGTTAAGTTTAAATTGCTGTTCAATAGGGAGAAAAAAAGAGCAAAAAGTACATTAGGTTAAGTTCAGTTTCTTGCTTTACTTACCTGACGTAGTTAATTGAACATCCTCATTTCAAACTGTGCATCTAAAGAGAGATTTCCAAGAAGGCAGGGTTTTTACTGACAAGTTTTGACTTGGAGCATCAGTAAATAAGACAAGAAAAGGTAACTCTGGAAAGATCAGGCAATTATGTTTTTTAGGATATATTAGTATTTTATGTTAAGCCTGGGCTAAGTCCTGTGTTTCTGCATGCTCAGGTTATAACTGCTTAGGGCTACACATTGCTAGCAGTCCTTGGAATCAAAGGTGTGCAGGGCTGGTGGGGAGAGCTAAGAGGTGCCTGACAAGCTGTTCAGCACCCTGCAGCTGTTAGGTAGTGATCCTTCCTCACTGATTTATTTCTAGACTTTAAAAGTAGGTAACCAATTATTAAGATGGGAAGAACTCTTCCACCTCCTCCTCCCCTGGTTTCTGGAGCCAGTGTCATATGGTGACATGATACCTGAGCCTACAAAGAAGATGACTACTTCAGGAAGACCTGGGCTTCAGCTGTGTGTCTGAATTTCATATACAAACATAGACAGAACAGGAATGAGTCATCAGGATTCTGGACCAACAAAGATGACTGCAACCCAGACTTAACATATTGTTGAACATGGATCCACTGTCAAGGTCTCTCTCACAACCAAAAGACTTGCCCTTTACAAAGACAGCATTCTAATTATCTCATATATTGACCTGTATTATAGCTATCCTGGATGATGCGTCTAGCCACCCTAAACCTACAGGTAACTTCAGAAACAAAAAAACATCCAATACATTCTTGATTCTGAAAATGTAAGAACACCAATCTGCTACTCCCGTTTAATACTGCAGTACCAAGTTCTTCTGTAAATCATGTGGCTCTTGGGACTACCTGCTGGTTCTACTGCAAATATCAACCTGGTCTGTAGAACGTGTTCTATTTAATAGTTGCTTGGAAAAGAAAGCCAGTACTTTTAAAAGCTAAAATGTTATTAAAAGCAAAGCGCACAGGACTGACTGCCAGATTCTAAAAGCAAACTAAAACTATGCAGTAAAGGAAGAGGTTGTATGGAGTATCCCACTGCACTAGGACATGAAGTACAAGCATGGGATGGGGGGAAGGAGGGTCCTACAGTTTCAGGCAACTGAAGATTGATCTGGAGATTCCATCCCAGCTTAACTTGTGAGCATGTAAGACACTAGTGCTCAATGTTCTATACATCTTTTAAATATAATCCCTGAAATTTAATTCTTAATCAAAAAAAAACCAAAGCATTAAAGCATAAGATGGAGTCGCAGTGACAGCACATACCAGCAGGAGAACTGAGAGCGTTACACCTCCAGTCCAGACCTTCACTACCTGTTATCACAGGCTATTAGAAATTTTTTGTAGCGAGCCATTAGAGGAAAAATAAGACATACATTTTGCCAACAAGAGACATTCCCATCTGCAGGAATTACTCTAGGTTATTTTTGTAGCTTTAAATAACCTCCTTCTGAGCCTCCTTCTATCCCTTTCTGTTCTGTTTTCATCTAAGTCTTCTCTGTCTTGCTGGTTTATGTCTAGCCATACCAAACAATAACTCTTCTTGCAGCTGGGCCGAGCTCTGCCCTTGTCCAGCACTCTTCCTCTCTTTGTGTCCTTTTCTGCTTTTATCTACACCCTGTTACTGTCTTTTACTTCTCCCTTAAGTCAAGTCCAATTTACACTTTTCTGTTGCTGTTCCTACTATTGTACACACATCCTAGATGTAAAAGCACTACCAATTCTGAACAAAAGCAGTAATACTGTTACTGAATACCTATGTTCTAATTCTCTAGTTTGTTCTCAAAATTGTCTGGATCATTTATAGTGAAAGATGCTAAAAATGTACTGGTCAAGAGCACAAATACTGGCATGGAAAACTATAGCCAAAAGAGTTAAAAAGTGCCCAAATGATAAGTAACTGAGAGCAACTTTATAATGAGAGATGCTGAGCAACCCTAACTTGTGTAAGAAAAGCTCCTGGTTCTACCTATAGTCACATCATGCCCCAGACAAAGTGGTTTTCAGGTCTTAAAGAAATAGGTATGTACAGATGTACATACTTTTACAAAAATATCTGATTCAAGAAAAACTAATTATGTACATAAGACATACACTCCAATATACGGAATTCACCTAATTACTTAGAAAAGAAGCAATACAAGTAGATAAAGGAAACAGAAAATATGACTTTGCACTGCTGCATTACAGGACCATTTAAGGTATATGGCATAAGTCTAAGACGATTTTTACAGTAAACATGAACTAGTTCAGAAACAAAGAAAATGTATTGTCCTTGTATTTCTGAACATCTTGGGTCAGCCCTTCCCTATCTCCAATGCAAGTTTAAAACTGGTTTTAAAACCAACTGTTTTTCCAAGACCTCTGATCTTGTTTTCAATACAACTTCAGTGATTTCTGGGGTTACAAGTAACATAGCTGAGGCTAAAATGCAAAATGATAACAGATTTGGTGTATTTAAAACAAGGTAACAGTGTATTTAAAATGTACAGCTAACAAGTTATAGCCAGGGGACTGCTGATTCTTAATAACACAAGTTGCAAGGATGACAGTAAATCTCCAGTAAATTCCTTCATGCAGTTACACGGACATTGATGAGAAAATCCACTTCAAGTTCTTCTTTTTTTTCTTTCCTTTTTTTTTTTTAAAAAAGCGTGCATGTGTTCATGTGTGTACCTGAGTGCGCACACACACAATTTCTACATCAATTCAAGAAACATACTGGTTCCCATCAGCGAGTTCTGAACACCAAAGACTTGATTTTGTAATGTACTCAGCATTCTCAACTCCTAACAACTGGAATAATACTTTGAATACTGTAAATAAGGCTCAATAGTTATTAGGATTGTACCAACTTACTTCAATAAACCCATTATTATTCTGACAAAATGACATACTGAATGCAATGCACTGAAATATTCCTAGTGTATCAAAATCAACATTCATATAGAAAAACTGAGTAAGTGGTTACATCACAGATGGTGAAAACCATACGAATATAAGACCAACATTTGAGAACACTATACGTGGATTATTCTTTTTGAATTAACAGCTTTATTTCAGCAGCCTTCTTGTTATTCAGAGCCTTTTTTACAGTATTTTCTCAAAGCATATATTGCATGACAAATAGTATCTAAGAATAAAACGAGAAGATGCCTACACACCTTGATATGATCCATCATAAGCTGTTTCTGTGCATACAGAAGAGAACAGTCTGGACACTTGAAAACAGACACCTTCTGGTTTTCAATGTGCTGATCAAAGTGGCGATAGAGCAAAGGTTGCAGAGTAAACACAGTGTCACACATAGAGCATTTATATATTATTCTAAAAACAGAAGTACAATAAACAGCGTCAGTCATGTTGACGATCTATTTGCAAGAATCATGATGTTAACTTTTTTCTCAGCAGAGACAAGATCTGACACGTTTAAGCAATTATTTTACACTGCCTGAAAAAGGGTAAAATGAAACTAATTCAAAACATCCTCCAAGTTCAAAACAAAGGAGCAAAAGAAAAACCAGAGAAATAAAAAAGAATCATTAAACCAGAAAGCAACAGTATATGCCAGTTACATATATAACACCAACACCGGCTTATGATACTCTGAAAGTAAAACGTCTTCAGCTCCTGAACTCATGTTGTAACTAAAGAACAAAGAATATACCTGTTTCAGGTTGCAAAGGCAATGTATTTTAAGGGAGTTATTGATTTGATTATAATCAGTAATATACTTCAAGATGTAGTTATTTTTGCCAATGTATATGGCTTTGAACCTCCTGAATGCCAAGACTAAACCCTGTTAATGCTCTGAAACCGAAACTTCACAGGGTGATAGTTCCCTGTTCTGCAATTACAAGCCTTTAAGCATGTCTATCACAGCAACGTAGAAACACCACCAAAACCACAACTTCTTCTCTCAAAGCATATGCATTTTTTTAACTTGGAAAATGAATGAAAGGAAATGACATGTGGAAGAAAAGTAACACAGAAATTTGCCATAGATTATCAGATGAGAGAGAAATCTAATCCATTAGCCATCTGTAGTGGTACGTCAGAAAAACTTCAGATAAAATAAAGGAAACTCAAGTACAGGTGCTGAGTACAAAGACAGGCGCTTCCTCTCAACCCCATCACTTAGAAGTTGATCTGTGTCCTAAAGAATGACTTTTTTTCCATTAAAAAACAAACAAACAAACAAACCCTGCTTGTTAGCACACTAAATTTCCTCAGTAAATTATCCACATAAATTATCCAAGTCCTTTCTATTTCCCTCCAAGCAATTCTTTTCAACAGCACATCGTTCAAAGGAGCTCCAAGACCACTCTGCACTGCACTCTGAGATGACGAAAACAGGGAGGGACGCGGCTTCAATGTCCAACCCATTCAGTCAGTCCAAATATTTGAAATAAAGAAAAATAGTACACTTATTCATATGATCTGTGAAAAATTTTATTTCTGCGGTATATCAAGTGGTTCCATTATTGTGGCCATGTTTTTCTTTCTCTGTTTCTCATGTGCTAAGAGATCTATTATTTACACAGCGTCCCCATAGGATCACACACCACTGTATTGCTTTCTGCAGTGAACCTTCAGCATGGGATGACACGCTCTGCGCAGGCACAGCAAAACACACGCTCGCTACTTTCACCTAGTGAGCACTCGGGGCTTAGAAAGGGGAGCCCCATCTGCAGACTATTGCGCATAAAAGCATCACTCAAAACAAGTATTTTAGTTTGCCATATTATTACTGATGTCTACTCCTCAGAATCCTAACTGCCTGGATAATTCCTGTAAGAAAGGTGTTAAAGAGCTTGCCAGAAATAGGAAATGCTTCTTGATATTCATTGGTAAGGGAAAAAAAACAGGTTTCTAAAATGCAGTTTCACCTCACGTATCTCACACCAATAAAAACCCCACATATCCTACTAACAGTTTAACTGAGATCGTAAGAGACAGCTCCTGGGGAAATAAGTCAATGGATCACCACCCTGGCAGATGAGCTGAAGTGAACACAGACTGAAACGGAGAGAATGTGAATCCTGTCCAGGCACAGCGCTATTACGGGCACCCTCTGTGAGATGCACAGTGTAAGCTAAGGGACAGAAAGAGTCGAAGGATTCACTGTGCAATGGATCATCTCCCTCAGCCACTGCACACTGCTACTGAGCATCCAAGCACACTCCACCACCATCTTGGTTCTATCTCAGCAGAGCAGCTCAAGATAATTTGAAGCAGTGATTTTATTGCCAGCTGCCTTCCCTACACCCAAGGAAAAACGTAATTGCCTCAGAGAAGTACTTGCTACAATTCTGTAGTGAATCTGCTTGTGAACACAAACTCAGAGCAGGTACTACTAACTACACATATTCCTTAATTCTGGGGTACCAAATATTTTTCTTTTGGAAAAGAAAAGTCCTGTCTCCTAAAATATCGTCTTACATCTCTATCAGCAACTTTGTCCAAAAATCAAGAAATGTCGAACCTGATTACTAACTAACCAGGCAAACAATCCAAGGCACAAGACTGTATCAAAGCCTTGTCCCTGGCAGGGTGATTTTCACCCTTCTGGTTCACTGCTCACACACCACTGGTAACAACCAGAATTCCAGAATTTTGGTGCCTCTGAGTACTTGATGCCACAGCTAAGCTAATGAGAGATGAGTAAAACTACACTGTTAACAAGATAACTTGTAAAGTAAAGACTGGCAGCATTAAAAATTATTCTCTATTTCATGTCATATTTTTATTAGAACCATATCTTGCAACTAAAACTAGATACAAGAAAAGTTAGAAAACCTGCTTTATCATCTGTGGTGGAACCAGACAGTCATCTGAGCTGGAACTACTTCAGGTCCGTAGCACACAAATTTGTTATCGCAGGACTACACAAATCAGTCAAATAAACTATGACCTATTATATGCTTCAAATTCTTATTGTATCTAAAGTTAACACATGATTACAGAATGGTTGAGGTTGGAAGGGAGTTCTTGAGATCATCCAGTCCATCCCATCCTCAAGCAGGGTCAGCCAGAGCAGCTGCCTAGCCCTGTGTACAGTGAGGGTCTGACTGTCTCCCCAGGCAGAGACTTCACAGCCTCTCTGAGCAACCTGTGCCAGTGCCTGACCACCCTCACTAACACGTCATTTCTTGCGTTCAGATGGAGTTTCACATGGTTTAATTTCTGCCCATTGCCTCTTGTCCTGTCAGTGGGGGCCGCTGGAAAGAGCCCAGCTTCCTCTTCTTCATTCCCTCCCATCAGGTAGGCATTTATACACATTGATAAGGTCCCTCTGAGCCTTCTCTTCTCCAGGCTGAACAGTCCCAGCTCTCTCAGCTCTTCCTCACATGTGAGATGCTCGAGGACTGCATATCATCTTAGTAGCCCTGCGCTGAACTCGCTCTACCATGTCCATGTCTCTCTTCCAGATCTGGACCCAGTACTCCCTATGTGTCTCACCAGCTCTGAAGAGATAAGGGAAGGATCACCTCCCTCAGCTTGCTGTCGATGCTCTTCCCACTCCCTTAATGACCACCGCCTTGAATAATGCACCGCTCACTAACACTTACAGCTGCTACTGACCGAAGAAAGTGAATCTGCTACAAAAAATCTGACATATTTGTGAATTTATCATACATACATAAATTTTGTCTCTCTAAAAACACTGGGAGCTGAGTATTTTTGTTTCCTACGTAACCTAAAGACATTATTCTGTCTTCAGAGAAGCACAAGAACTGTCTGATAGAGATCCAAACTTCAGTATTAGGTCTCTGAGAAAAGACTGTATTAATTTAAATTAATACCAAAATACCTAACAGTATGTGTTGTGACTATACCCACCAAGTTTTCTTTCAGTCACATTCAAAAGCATGATTTTCAGTCCTAAATACATGCAGCTGAGTGTGCTTGTTTGCTTTATAACTGAGGTAGTTGGTATTTAACACATAACAGCTTAAAACCCTGTCCAAAGTTTAGAGGCACTTATGCTTCTTAAGGACATAATTTACAACAGCCTAAATTCAACAAGATCCTTGAGAAAGGCAGCCAGTTCAACTGGAACCGCACAACCAGGGTAGTTACACATACTCACTAACTACTCCTGCTGCACAGTAAACACCAAAATAGGCATGATACATACACTTCTTCATTTTTCAAAAATCTGGTTAATACATATTCACATATTATCTTAGAATGAATACACATGTATCTCATAAGAAAATACTTTCATATCACATTAAAGATGTGTAACATTTTGAATGCTTCTGCACCAGAGCATGGTATCTCTCCATTCCTGTACTTTTTTCCTCTAAAAAACAGTACTTGTGGGATAATATCCTTTGTACTGAGAGGACAGTATATATTCATAATCTGGCTTAATAACCAAGAATTTCTCCAATACCCAAAAAGAGATCAGCCATGAAAAATATCTTAACGCCATCCCTGTCCCTATGAATTTCCACTATTTACCAAAAAAAAAAAAACAAACCAGATATAAGTTTTGGTTTCACACAAAAACATCTCAGATATGCTACAGGAGAGAGCTGACAAAGCTGAAAGTTGAAAGCCATCCATTTCCCTGTATTAAAATAATCTAATTTCAACCATTTGAGAATCACTGTATATAGACCTCATTTTCCATACAGCAAATAGTTTACTGTATCTGTTCTGAAACAACCATTTGTAATGTAATTATAAATCATACAATTCCAGTAAACGTCAGAGGCACACAGCTATTTACCCAGTAAGCCTAATTCCTGTAAACAAAAATTGTGTGAACAAGTAAACAGACCCTCAGGATTGAACTGGCCTCGGCCCGTTTATGAGACAGAACTAGTACATCCTTCCCAGCTACCTTGATTTGTTTGCACACACAGCCTTACTTCCTGCAGCACCTGTGCGACCAGAGCCTCTAGAAACCAGGTCCCGTGGTCAGGCAGGAGCTCAGAAACATTTGCCTATCAGGGTAAGGTTTGAAACTCACGTTTAAAAATCTGGGTTAAACACTTTTCATGCACTAAATGGAAGCTCGAAAGCTTCATGTTTTGAAACACAAAAGGTTACTGTACACTTCGTTTGTTTTAAAATGCTTCCTTCATAACAGCAAAATTTAATTAAACTTTTATAGTAATATCTCTAGTATTACATTATAACACTGTATTATATTCCTTCTTTACAACAATTTGTTAAGCTTTCAGAATTTCTCCCAGCCACGTGCAGCACAGGTACCAGGTAACACAGCAGGTAAACCAGCAGTAGCATGTTCATCAAAGGCATATATACTTCTTCCAGTACAACATGGAACACTACAGCAGATAAAAGAGAATTTGAGCTATGAAAACTTGATGTCACTTGACCAAGATATGTGAGAAATCTCCTCAGAAACCAATTAATTTAAACAGGAAAATAATCTCATTTTTAAATTCCTGCTGAGCAGCATAAATACGTTTAGTTAATTCTGAGGAAAACCACAGGTCCTGACACCTTGAAACGGACCCTATTAAATGGTCAGACAGTAATCAATGCCAGCATCTTGAGCTTTGGCGGTGACGCTGTACTACTTACAGATGCTCGTGAAATGGAAGCAAGGAACTCCAAACATTGCAAAGACTGGGAAAACCCTACTAGTCATTCTGCAAGCATGTGAGATGGCATCTTGATTAAAACTGGCAAACTTAAAGAAAACATCCCTTCCTATATGGAACGGAAACTGAAGCAAAATTTTTAATCCACCAAATTTATGACAAGCAGTTCAACAGATCCAAGCACAAGTCAGTAAATCTTCTGCACTTTTCATATATGGATTATCTTACACAGTTTGTGATCTTAATCTTTCAGTTTTCTGTAACGGAAATCATGGGAACGTTGACCAAGTTTTAGATTAAATGTTGGTATTTCAAAGCCTCTCAATGAAGACACTATCCTGAATTAAAACAAGGTATCATTTGTCAGTGGTGGAAATGTCTGCATTTAATATCAGATACAGTAAGCTTGTTGCTCTTTTGCTAGAACACCACCACCACCTCCTTTTAATATGCTAGAAGAAAAAGTGATAGGCCAGATTCTTATGAAATCTGGTTATTACAATGCATGATACCTTGTTTGTTTCATCTGCCTTCTATTTTCTTGAGTTTGCAATTTGTTAAAATGTACTAGGGTACTCAGAGCAGTTCAAAGAAACAAAATGCAGTCAAGTATTTGAGTGTTTACTCTCATTTCTGCACTCCTACAAGCAGAGGAAGAAGACAGAAGAAAAAGGCCTGTGATTGGAACGTGTTGGGCTAAGACCTAGGCAATCTGAAGTCTGATTTTCACACGTATTGGCACCTGCAGCTCCCACTGACTTCAGCAGAGGCCTTGAATATTCAACATTTTTACAACGAAGACCCTGAATTATGCCCCTTCTTACTGCCTTCAGTAAACCACTTACTGTGTTTATGTGCAACCCTCCCAGCTGCAGAATGGAAACAATCCTGCCTTAATCCAGAAAAGAGAGATCATATATCAGAAAAAAGCTTATATAAAAGTAGCTCTGTATATGCATTTATTTTGAATTGGAGGGCAAGGTTGGAAAAGGTTTAATGGGTGGCACCTGTCACTTAACAGACTGGGATTGTTCTCCTTCAGACATGACAGTCTCAGCAAAGCTAAAACCTAGCTCACCATTTCCCAAACTTACAGCTTTCACAAAGAAGTATCTAGCAAACACTGCCTGACACGCGAGGAGCTACCTGATCAGAAGAACCCCTCCGGTACCACAGGAGGCTGCAGCCTGCGAGAGCCGCCCGAGGTCTGCCCAGAGACAACAGCTTCCACTTCTAACGCCCCTGGCCACAAGCAAGCACCTAACCCCTGAGAACCGATGGTACCGAAAGAACCAATTTTCTGAAATCACCTAGATAACTTTCTGTAAGCACATAATAGAAAAAAGTAAATAAATCACTTTTTCCTGCCTTTTCAACCAGATGTTATGAAAATCACTACAAAAGCGCTGATGAGTCTTAGCAGTTCTTTTTAGAATCACATTATCTTAATTCACAGTTAAAATGCACAAGATAAAAAGATTAAAAAAAACAAGGATTAGCAACACACTAGTAGGCTGTCTGAATTATTTTTGTAATTAGTGTATTACTTTATTGTAGTGCTGTGTTTAAAGAACTGCTATTGCTATGTTTATGGAAATTTACCTGCAAATATATTCCTAGCTAAAAACTCATGAAAATATTACAAGAAAGCCACACTTTACCAAACGGATGACAAACTGTTGCTTGTACAGTACTTGACTTAAGATTGTAAGTACAGGACAGAATGCAATATCACAAGTTATAAAAATGCAGGCAAGTACAGTAAAAGATTAATTTTGCTTACTTTGGTTCGCCTATCTTGATACCCGGGTGTTGTGTATAGGCATGGGAATGTGTGCTGGGAGCAGATTTAAATGCCATGGGACAGATAGGACATTTGTAAAAGACTTCACAATGAGAACCTTGAATATGAGACTTGAGTGCCGCCACATCAGAGTATACAACATTGCAATGCACGCAGCTGCAAAAAGAGTGGAAAACAGTCAGTTCAGCCTAGCATAAAGCAGTATTGAAAGAAATGGAATCAATACTGATTTTCAAGCAAGTGGAAGAGTTAAGCATATATATACAACCAGATAAAACTACATTATTCTGTCAATTTAAAAGTATAAACAGAGTAAGAATCAATATAAGCAGAGATTTGCGTATCAAAAAGGAGAAAAAAAGAAATTTCCCAAATTTAACTTGTAAATCTAAGAGATATGAAGTCAGAACATGTTCTACGGCATTACAACAGAACAGACAGAAGGCTCAACAGAGAAATGTTCTATTGATTGTAAAGAGAATGCTTAAATCCTCTGCAAATTTGTAAAGAGTTTTTACAAAATGCATTTTTTTCACATGCACTGGATTCTTTAAGATACACCAGAGTAATTTAAAAGCTACCACCAAAATGAAAAACCAGTACGCAAAACATTTCCACCATTTCCCTTGTTTAGATTTAATGAAAACACAATGGTAATGATTTTCTGTACTAGTAATCAAATCAATGCTTGGATTAAAAAAGAAAAAAAAAAGGAAAGAATAAATTTAAATTCAGGACAACTAAACTGAATCTCTACAATCACGTCAATATATCAGATCAGAATTCTGAAAATGTTTTTCAAAAACGTACTTCTGCAATGTCGAAAATTTGTGAACTTTCCGCATCTATTCTAAAATAAAATAATTAAAAAATTGAATTAAAATTAGCATGAGAATTTCTAAACACAATGGCCCCTTTTAGTGCCATGCATCTCCAGTACACAGTGCTCCCTATTAAGTCCAAGAATATACTGCAATAAGCAATTACAGCATAATCTGTCAAATCAACAAACTTCTTATTGATCAGCATCGTGCAGCAAGATTTTTACAGTTTAAACCTAGAAGGCCCCTAGCTTCCAAAATAATTTTGGCATCTATCACAGTAGTATGATTGTTTCTGTACAAACATCAAATAATTTTCTGATACTGTTTTAATGCCTTGATGATAGCAATAAAGCAGGAAATAGTTACAAATCGCAGTCAATAATCCTGTTTTCCTTTTAAAATGTATCACCTTGGACTTATATGAAATTTCACCCTTTCTTTTTTAAGCACTTAAATTACATTCCTAATACTATTAACTCAGTTTGTATCTACCTAGTCTCCACTTACCAGTGCATTTTCAAAAGCAAGTGGTCCTTACCTTCTTCAGATCTGTTAATCTCTTCTCTGCTTATACAGAGACGAACACTTCTCTATAAAGGCAGAAAGCGTGACCCTCTCATTGCAGTGAATCTTTATCAGCTCTACTGATAAGGAGTCACCTCAACAGAGCTGCGTCACATCTCTCCCCTCCCCGTCCCATTCTGTCTAGATTTTATACTCTAGTGATGCAAAGTCATAAATGATCCTCGGCATCTACCGTTGTGTATTAAAACAATTCCTAAGGCCCGAGCCTTCCTTTCTTGGACTGTTTTATCACCTTTCTTGTTCTCAACATGGTAGGATGCAATCAAATTTAAGGCTGAAATTTTCAGCTGATTTAGATCCGACAAGTAGCCTAAATCACTGAAGTCAAACTGGCCTTACAAGGTCCTTTGGAAAGAGAAGACAGACTATGTGTTCCTCAAGTGAATGTGTCATGGTGATAAGGAGATGCTGAGGAGTATAAGAAGGAAGATCTTAAACTTTCCCAGATAGTGCTTTTCCTTGCATAGTTATTTTTGGTTTAGTCTCACCAAATAAAGAAATTCTGACCTAGTGTGACATGAGATGTTTATGATAAACCTCGAAAAGTTTAGTAACACTATCATGATTCACTGTGAAGGATTTACGAGTCTTCTGGCGTTACTGGTGCAGGCCAAGAGTCCCTGGAGATGATACCAAGAGACACAGACTAAAGCAAAGGGCAGTAGAGTGGAGGAAGAAGATGTAATAAATTTAGGACAAGGAAGACTACTGCTTAGGAGAAAAGAATAAAAGAAACGAATCCAAAGAAACACGAAGAGTTGAGAGTTGTGTCAGGCCATGGGTTCAGTCTGAAAACTGATTGCCACAGCAGCTGGCTTGACGCAGGAAAAATGCTTTCTTCCCTTAGTGGAAGATGTCACAGCCATCCTAGTAAATGAACTGCAGGAGCTTGAGGGGGAAGAGCTGCCAACTGGGTAGGACTTTAAATCACCCTTTCCCAGTCAGATAGGATGAAATGGAAATGCTTGAGGAGTGCTGAGCAAAGCGCAGCTGTATGGGTTGCTCTTCCGATCTCTTGCTGTGCTGCCTGCCATTCAGAGTCAGTAAAATTCTAAGATAAAACAATTTTCAAGCCTTTCAAAACTTAACATTTCCACAAAATGCCTCTGATCCCCATTTTCTCAGTGAGTTGCCATTACAGGGAAACAAAAGAGTAAAAGGAAAACCAAAAGAGTAACAATGAAGAACGAAAAGAGCAGGCTGTTCGAATGAGAAAGGTAATTTTCAAGCGGTGTAAAGCAAGACGAAACTTGACTTCCCACAGCAAACAGAGCAAAAAAGGCTTTACAAAGTTCTTTTAGCTATGCTACAAGACAGGTGCAGTATTCCCATCAGCATTTTGATAATACATTCCGGCAGTAAATACTGAAAATGACTGTTCTACCAGAAAGAACAGTCTAAAATTCAGTGTTCTGAAAAAAATCAGGGAGTCTGTTATGAACCTGAAATTAAGAAAATACATCTGAATTTTCTAGATCTTAGAAACTGTGAAGTCCTGAATCTGACATTTTATGGCTGGATGAGATTAGCTAATATTCTGATTTAATAATATACAAGAGCAGATGCCCAAAACAAAGCTGAATTCTAATGCAGTATTTATTCCAAAATTTGTAGTACTAATAGCACTGTTGCCATGACAACCTTAAACCCATGAAGCTGTATTCTACAAACAATGCTTATGAAAATGGAAAATTACTTTTGAAAGCATAAATTACATATAAATTGACAACGAAAGTAATCATTATACTGACCGAAAACCAACTCTTCGGGTATAATGCAGGCAGTTCTTAGTGACATGAGTCTGGAAGTGGACAGATCTGCAGATTGCTCCACATTCAGGACACGTGTATGGAGATTTATGCTGATGAATTCTCTGGTGTGATGCAAAACTGCACTGGTTAGGAAGCAGCATCTGGCAGATATTGCATGTCTTCTAAACAATAAACCAAAATAGATGAAACAAAAGGTTTGGTTCAGCTATACATAATTTCTTGTGTCAAACACTGTAATATAAATAAAAGGTTAAATGTTGTGACTGTGATGTGAATCAAAAGAAGCAGGTAAGGTCTAAAT
This sequence comes from Chauna torquata, assembly GCA_013399475.1. Taxonomy (NCBI): domain Eukaryota; kingdom Metazoa; phylum Chordata; class Aves; order Anseriformes; family Anhimidae; genus Chauna; species Chauna torquata. The sequence goes on from VXAL01017619.1 coordinate 137,022, forward strand.
TCCGGGCTCTACTGACTAACCTTGTAGGACAGAGGTGGTAAATATTGGCAACCGGATATATTGGCATTTCTGCGTCAGATTCTGACACAACAAAGCTCTTTCATATACCACTGACCATAGAAGATGCATGTTAGTTTATTTAAATTTTATTTAGGTGCCTTGCAAGATTACTGTAATAGTTCTTGAGGCCTAAGTAAAACTTGACAAACAAACCTAACAGTTTTAACTAAGAGCACTACGGGAAGAAAAAAACAAAAACAAAAAAACCCACCCAGTATGTTATCTTCACTTTCTTCAATCCTTGCTCCTGATGAATGCTATTAGCAATATCCTCAATACCAATAAAATGGAATATCATCAATCAGAAAGTCTGTGTATTTCAAAATATACTTCTCAGGCTAGACTACATCACCCGCATTAAGTGTACCTGAATAAAAACTACAGTAAAAACAGTAAAAAACTACAGTAAAAACTATATATAATTACAAAGCTTTTCTTCAAAGGGCAATCCTTCTAAGTTTAGGAGTTACTTCCTGTACTAATTCTTTTCTAGTATTTCGTTACACAAAAACAATTTAAAAGAACAAACAAACAAACAAAACTTCAGCTACATTTTGACCATTTGCCAAATCAGAAAGACTGGAATTCTTTGGGTACTTTGTCTCATTCTTGGGATGAAATGCAAATGATGCAACCGAGCTGTAAACAGGCTTCACTTTTGCTCACAGTTGCTTTCCATCACTGGAGGGCACAAAGAGTAGAACCTGTAAAACCACTGGTAAAAATGTTTCCTGTACAGTAATACATCTTCAAGACCTCTAAGCAGGTGGTTGACAGTCTGTATGGAGCAATGCTTCTGTTTAACTTTTATCATGGAAGCTGCTTCATTGACTTCAACAGAAACACTGGCTACAAGTCATGCACAAATAAAAGTCTTTGCAGAACGACTAACTTAATTTTATACGGATTTGCTTTGTAAGGCTTATTAAAGTATTATCTCTTATGAGCTGGGAATTATGAACCTCACCAGTGACTTACAAAGATTTAAAAGCAAAACTAAGACTCCTGCATGACATGGGTATTTTTGAACATAAGATTTGTGTATTTTTAGAAACTTTATCCATAAGAGTCTGTTAGATGGGCTGACGTGTACATTTGGTAAGAATATAGACAAAACAGGATCTCCATAGACTTGTATTAAAAATGATTTACTAATCTATGTATAAAGAAATCTTCAAATAATTAAGAAATAATCGTTTTCCTCATGGTAAAACAGTTTCTTACTGAAAGATAGGGACTTCACAATGAGTCATCCCCTTCTTCCAATTTAGGTCACTATCCTTTAAGTCTCTTTTAAAAACAGTAAGTTTCAGAGCATGCAATAGCAGAATCAAAGCTACGATTGTAGAAGAAATACTACAGTGTTACAAATAGGTTTCATAGGAGTCTGCCTTACTAGTACTGGCAACTTTGCTAGTACAAAAAATCACCTGCTCCCATTTAATCAACAGGAGGCAGATACTAACTCCAAAGGTGGAAGTAAAAAGCCTTTATAGTCATACAAATGTGACTACATATAGTCACATTTATTCACTCTGAAATGCCAGTGTTTGTCCTCAGGTGACCAAACTGCAATGGTCTGAACCACTGAATCACGCCTTCCGACACTGAGCAGAACTGGTTTGGGATGTGAACTTTGTATTCAGCTCAGCCTTAGAGGCAGCAAAAGCCTATCCATAATTCTACTTAAAACGTGCTTGCCACATTTACTTAGCCTCAGTACCATTGCTAAAATGTGTCTTCTGTCATACATGTATTAATAAGCATCAGTGTTAACAATGGAAAACCTGGAGTGTTATTTATGTAAGAAAACAGCAAAACAAAACTTCTTACTCCAACCACAGAAACATACAGGGTTTTCATAGTCCTTTCAAAGCATTTTGTCTGCAGCACTACAAAAGAAAACCTGGATGCTACGCCACGTCAGAGCCACACAACATTCCAACCCCAACTAAGCGTATGCCAGATTCTGATTTTGCAACAAGCAGTCTTCATCTGCAATGCCAGTAATGCAGACTCATAAAAAATAAAAACAAAAAATATTTGGTCTTTGTAATAAAGAAAAAATGCCAATAATGCTACTTCTTTGCTATTTTGACAAGTACAGTAAAATGTTTAATTGTAACCGATTACAGTAGAACAAGAATAATCTACTGTGAAATTTTGAAATTCAGCACTTTAGCTTACCATTTTATTCTGGGCTTAATGTGGCATTAACTTCCAGCTCTCTCATTCCAACCCATACCAAAATAAAACACAGTTTGTGAAAACCATCACCTGCCTGCATTTGAAGTCAAAGTTTCAGAAAAAAAGGGTTAGAAGAAAAAATGGTGGAGGTAGAAAATAAAGATACACAAGAACAATGAGTATGAAGGTAAATGAGCTGTGTAGCGTTCCTGAGAGCAATACACTTTTATCTATAAGATGAATATTAACATGAATTAGCCTGGGTTTGCTGCTTTTATTTCCCCAGTAAGTAGGTGAGGGTTTCATTCAGCCGGGAAACCTATCAGTGAGTGGTCTCATTCCTTTTAATAGGACTACTAACAGATGTGAGATATTACAGAAAAGTAACAACTTTACAGGGAACATTTTTTAATTGCTAGGGATGTTCTACTATTTTTTACTTTAAAAGAAACATTCTACCTTCATAACAGGAGTTTAAAAAGAAGTAACAGCTACTTCTTGCTTAGACCCATTTAACACACAAAGCAGTATGCAATTTCCATTTCAAGAGTAATTAGGTGGGCACCAGGAAGAATGAGAAGCTGCAAACCATACCTATTTTTTCTTTTTTTTTTTTGCAAAATCCAACTATTTATCTTTCTTCCTTCTTCCTCAAACGAAATTATCTATTTCATCTAAGTTTACTGCCTCCTTCCCCCCAAACTAATCATAGTTTCACAACAAAAACCCAGTGCCAAGCACTAAGAGAACAGAAGTCAAAGAAAGTATTTCTTTTTCAAGCTTTTAAAGGGGTAACGTATCACGAACAAGTACTCTAGTTTATTAGTAAATACCTATACACAGACTTTCTTCAGCAAACACTACTCCTGCAGCAATGCTCATGCTAACTGACGAGGGGACAAAAAGCTGACTTGTCAAGAAAGCAGGAGGTATTGCTCTCACTAAAGCAGCTGTTCAGTTAAGCAGCTTCCATGATGTAGCAGTATAGCTACACCACCACAGTATATAATAGAACACAACATAAAAAAGGCACAGAACTGAAAACTGCTGCTTGATATATTAAAAGGACTAAGAAAAATATTTAATTCATTTTTAAGAGAATAGTTCAACAAACATTTAAAACTGTGTTTGTTAACAGTGTTCTTTTAAAATGGAACAACATGAAAATTGCTTCTTTTCCTCCAGTGCTTTGCAGCAACAAAGCTTTTTTTTTTTTTTTGAAATCTGGAAATCCATACCTAGTAAGCAGGTATTAAGGCCTTGTTCATACGTCAGCTCTTAAAAGACAGTGGCTTTCCAACACGATATATAAAGACATTGGTGGGTAGTAGGCGATGCTGTTTTCTGTACCTTCACGAGCTTTCCTCCCTAAAGAGCAGTATCTGTGAACTCATACTTATCTTTTTACTTAACTGATGTTACATTTTAACATTGTGTGAAGATCTCATTGCTTTCCCATAGTAAATTCACCAGGGTAAATAGTATCTAAGAGGACATGCATACAGAGCAAACTCAGCAGCAACAGGGCACAAGCACCAGAGGCAGCAAGAAAGGCCAAAGGTGTTTCTACAAACCTGTTTACCTGTGCATACAAAAAAGGCCCCCACAGAAAGCACGTGCGGCACTTTTTTTTTTAATTACTTGTTGTTCTCTTTTTTCCATTTTATCCTTGCCTTATTCTCCCAACCTATTTTCACTATATTTGTCCATCTCAACTATTTGTTTTGTTTTGGAGGTTCTCTGCTTATGGACTGCCTTCTTAATTACTCATTTTCATAGTACCAAGCAGAACACGGTTTTCCCAAGGACTACTGGATGTTATCATACCACAAATAATTAACAGACCTATCATGAAAAAAAAGATAAACCTAACGTGCACCAACAGACGAGTTAGCTAAAAAACAATTACTGAGTATTAAACAACTTGAGAGCTGGCGCAGAACATGCTCTTGGTCAGCCATTAGAAACTGTTCAAAACTGCAGCAAGATCTAAGGACAGAATGCATTCTACTAACTCCTTTCTGACACAAAGTTTAAATAAACTGGCTTTAGGTAGACCTATCTGCAGTATGTTACAAACAAAAATTCACTCACATTGCATTTCACTGTGAATCCACGCAATTTCAGCCCAAGTCCGCTAACCAGTTAGTGAAGCAGGAGCTGAGGCACAGCCACATAATCCACACAGTCAAGATTATTTCCACATTCAAATCTCTTTGCAATACTATCTGTAGTGGTGGGCGCAGTGTACCTGCTTCACGGCCACATAACAGGTCGTAAGTTCAGTAAAGCGATTCTGACAGGAACCTGTCTGCACTTCTATTACTAGTGGACTTCTTCCTAACTGCAGGACTTAAACTTTATCCTGCACATTGCTGTGAGATTCCCAAGAATATTCCTGGGGCATTCCTGGCTTGATCAGTCTCAGCACGTTTGCTGCCTTTCAGCTTCCTTGTTGGTGTGCAGCAAGAAGCAGCAACATCAACGGAATGCTTTGAAACATACCAGAATCCCTTTTAATTGGCACACTGCAATGGAAATCCAACTCTATCATTTAATTAATGATCTTAATCCTTACAGGGTTATAAAATACATTGCACACTGATTAATACTAACTTTTATTGAATGATGTGTTTCTTTCAGATTAGGCCACATACATTAGTAAAGAGTTTTAAACTGGTTTGTAAGTTCAACTCATTAGCAATCGTAAGAGGAAATGAAAACCAACAAATACACAAATGGTCACACAGCAAGAAATGCATGCTAGTGAATGCCACCTTCTGTTTATGAAAGACCTGAAGAAAACAGCATGCATATCCTTTCAGTAGAATCAGTGTGCCATTTATTCATTGCCTAGAGTTCCTGTAGATAAGAGGAATGTCAAACTCACTTATAGTGCTATATGAAAATAATAAAAACCAAAGACAAATCAAGAAGGAATCACTTAAAACTATTACTCAGATTAAATAGGTATGCTGTTAATGAGGGTGCCAATTAAGTGGATTCCACAAAATAATCAAATTTCAAAGCACAGAAACCATTAAAAAATCTTAAAGACCATTATCAATTTCAGTATTATAATGTTCAGCCGTAACAAAGCTAAAGCTAAATTTTAGAAAAAATATACAATGGAAATTTATACTTCAGGGCCTAAAAAACTCTAAGAAAACTCTTATTTAAAAATGTTGACATTCCCTATAAAGTGCTTGCGAGATTTTTTTGTGGTTTTAGTTTATGTTTTAATAACGGAGGTTCAGATAATTAACATCTAAATGAAAGAAAAACATATCCAAAGTCTCCTAGGCTTATGGGTGAAACATTGGAATTTAAACGTATGATACTCTACTTGTCCACTTGTGTCTGCAGCCTGCTGGAAATGTGTAGCAAGAGATGTCTCATCCTGGAAAACTTCATTACACTCCAAACACTTTAGACCATGTCTACAGAGTTTTGATGGATCTTCGTCTAGTGGCATAGCTGGAATGATGGGTGTACTTGCTGGAGCTGATATTACTGTCCCCGTTACGCCAGACTGTATCTTCGTTACAGTATGTGTGCCAACTCCCACAGGGCTTTGAAGCATAGATGTAGCAGTATTGCTTGAAGGAGATGCTATCATTTGATCTGCTGGGACTGGTTTTAAAATCAGGTGTGAACACTGCATTACGACTCCTTTTTCCTTGTGTCCACGAGCATGGGAAAGAAGACTGCATTTGTTGTAGAAAACTAAATTCTTTGTACAATGATTACAAGTCACTTCAATTCGCACACTCCTCCTGTCATAATGCTGGGTCAGGCTCTTCTCAAGAGCAAATGAGTCACCGCACTCCAAACACTTGTAACCTCGCGTTGGTAATGTTATTCCGGCATTGGCAGGGGGACTAAGGTTTGGGATGTAAACTGGGACAGGATTGACGCTACTCAGCACCTTATTGAATGCTTCCACTACAGAACTCTGTAGAGATGACACCACCTGGACTCGAGACACCTTTTTAGAAGGCTGTGAGGCTGCTGCAGAAATTATTGCCTGCTTTATTTGTTGCTGAGGTTTTGTTAGCACTTGGCGGAGTTCAGAGGTGGTTTGAGCACCTTGAGGCAGAAGATTAAGGTTGGCAAGATGGACCGTCTTTGGCACAAGTTTAGCACTGGCAAGGCTTGACGCTGGCACCACAACAGTCTGCTGCTGTATAGCATTGGCAGCTTTTATAATGGCGCTACTGGCACTCTGCACTGAAGCAGCAGATATTACAGTGGCTTTCACTGTAGTATTGTTAGCAAGCTTCAAATTAATAACTTGTGAACCTGCTGTTTTAACTGCTGAAACCGGGAGAAAGGCAGTAGCCACTGGTTTGATAGTGACCTGCTTTGGTGCAAGTTCTGCAGATGCAACTGCATTGGTGACAACTGCAGACTGGAGAGGAGCTCTAGGAGGAGAGGAAAGAACAGCAGCAGAAGTTGGTGAGGACAGGAGAGATGTCACAGAAGTTACCATAGAAGCAGTCTGCTCTGTTTTTTTACCAGAGTCCAAATCAACTTCTGGCAACACCCTAGTAACAGTTCTCTTTATCTCTCCAGAGGAAGTCTTGATGGTTTTTATGCGAACTTTAGGAATTGCTGGTGTTGACCCTGCAGGAGAAGATGGAGACCCTTTGCTACTGTTTTCACTTGATACACTTCTGGGACTATCAGGTGGCTTAATAGATGGTTTTTTAGCACCATCAATAAGACTCTGAGATTCAGGTGATTTTTCCATAGCCCGGGGACTTTCACTCATGTCTTTTGGCAATGGAGAAGACTCTCCTGAATTAGATTGTAAATCCTTACTGGTATCTGTAGCTGCCTTTTTAGCACTCAGTGCTGCAATTGCAGCAATGCACGAAGAAAGCTTTGCTGATGACTTTGCTTTGGACTGTGAAATGCTGGCAAGATTTGTTTCACTTTTTTCCATACACAGCTTTCCATCAAGTACCCTGTTTTCAAGAAGCTTCTCAGAATTGTCTTTTAACAACTTGTCCTCTGCTTTTCGAGCTTTGAAAGGCTCATAGACACTTAAATTTACAGAGTTTGTCTCTGCCTCTCGTTTAGCAACTTTACTTTTATCTATACTACTTGAAATTGGGATACCAGATTTAATCAAGTTCTCCCCTCCAAGTGCCTTTAGTTTGTCATATTCCTGCTGAGATACAGATCCTGTCAAGACATTTGCTCTGAAATTTGCACGCATCTCTTCTTTATCTGGAGGGTCATCCACCTCAATTTTTTCATCGTCGTCAAATTCTTCAGCACTTGAAATTGGGCTAAACTGGTTGAAAGTTGAATCCTTCAGTGTAGTCTCAGAAGCTGACCCATCATCTTTAAATGACTTCCCTTCATCTTTACTGTAACTATCAAGAGCTGATGATGTTAGAAAGCCATTATGCAAGCCATTGCCTGTGGAATGGTGGCCATCCTTGTCCACTCCTTCAGAAGAATCAATAGTACGTACGTTTTTCACAATGACACTCACACCAACATCAGATGAAGATGGTGCATGAGAATCTTCATCTGTGTGAGCATTTTGTTTTATGTGGCTTTCATGGTCATCATGTCCAGATTCAATAGCTGCTTTTGGGTCAACCATGTCTGGTATGTCAAACGCTGCAAGAAGGTCATCAAAATCTGGGGTCTTCATATCCCCCATGGTCATATATTCAACTGTAAGCAAGTCTGTAAAATAAGCAGAAAGTCATCATCTTAGTATTTTAAGCTCTAATAGCACACTCTTACACAAAGTAAGCATATGTTCACATATGCCATGCAAAAAGGTGTTATTTCATTTCTGAAGTATTATTTTCAGAAATTACACATTACAGAATAGTATCCCAGTGCAGATGTACAGCTGAATTACGATGCCAGGAGCTATAGTAATCCATCAAGCTCACAGACTGTAACCCAGTAATTTTATTCTAGGAACAAATTTTCTCTTCAAGTGACTTTCTTCCTATCCACTCTCCTACACTCCCTGCTACTGTTTCCCACCTATACCATGATTACAGCAATATACCTAGACTTTCAGAAAAATAATGAGGTATTTGCAATTCCTCCTAAGTCTAGATTTTCCTTGACATTTGCACTATCAACCTCATAAGCCTTCTTGAAAACGGCAAAAGAAATGTGTTTCTACTAACAGTTTAAGACTATTGCACTGTTTTCTACAAGTTAAAATGCTTTATATGAATTATGGAGTATCTGCCTCCCAATGTCCACACTGCTTTTTTTTCAGTAACTCCAACAAAGTTATCTGCTATACCTGCATTAGTCCTATCAGGTGTCTCACCGACTTCAAACACCTCCCATTCTACAACCTCCAAAGCAATTTATTCCAGTCTTTCACAATTTTCACCATTATGTTTCCTATTGAATAATCTGAATCTCTCTTGATGCAATGTTAACAAACTACACGCGGTTCTATTCACCTATCCTCTTTGCAACAGCACTTTACATTGAGACCATTATCTCATAGAATCAAAGAATCACTTAGCCTGGAAAAGACCTCCAAGACCGTCCAGTCCAACCTTTAACCTAGCACTGCCATGTCCACAACTAAACCAAGTCACTAAGCTCTACATCTAAATGTTTTTTGAAGACCTCCAGGGATGGTGACTCAACTACTTCCCTGGGCAGTTTGTTCCAATGCTTCACAACCCTTTCAGTGAAGAAATTTTTACTAAAATTTCTCCCTTCAGCCTTCTTTTTAGGCTAAACACCACCAGATCTTTAGTTTTTTTTTCCACTCACTGATAACAATTTCCAGATCCCATTCTTTCTGTTCACCACTGACCACTATTATTGGCTTTTTTCTTCCCATTCCAAAACCCAACAGATTAACTAAAAACTGAAACCTTACAAATGCTGTATAAAAAGGAAAACTAACTTTGAGCGTACTTTTAGTTCACAAATCCCACTACGATACTTGCCTTTTTCCACAGATGTTTCAAGAATATGCAAAGGTGTGCAAAACGAATCACTTGTAGAGGTCTAAAAAATCAGTTACAGAAAGCATAGCCAGACAATTTTCCATTCTCTTTCTTAACTGTGCACAGGTACGATCTGTATTGTTGTGACACAGCTGTCTTTCATGTGCTTTGACTGTCTAATACTTATCAGGCAAAATTCAGTATTCAATGTGAAAAAGTATTTATGCAAGTAAGTGTTACTGCTAGCACCCAGTTAGAGAGCATCCTACCTGTCCTCCTGCCTTTGAATCAACACTGAAAGAAGGAAAAATATTCCTTTTATACAGCTCAATGTGCTGTCTCCAATATCAATTAACATAGGCCATCAGAGAACCACTGTGATTAACCATAACAGTGCCTCCAAGCTCCTCAAATTAGCTCACGTAAGTGAGAAGCCACTACAATATACCCCATGGCAAACGGTCTGTTGGAACCCACTTACTAATGGAGAGGCATCCTACATCTTCAGTAGCTCACTTCCTCCTCTTAAGTTTGTTCTCCTGAGAGATATTCTCTAGAAAAAAACTACCTGCTGGCTGTTCAATTCAGTTTTAACAATGCCAAAAAACACTAATCAAAATGCATATATGCTATGGTTAAGTACATATTTTTATGCCTGTCATTATCAACACAGACAGCACTCTAACTGTTCCATAGAAAGATGCAGTTTATTCAAATGGCATAATCTCCTCACTTGAAAAAAATCCATAAAATTTATGTAACCCTCAACACTGGCTACCTGGAAGCCATTATGGACTCTGAGAAAGGCAAACAAGGAAAATTTCTCAAGGATCTGACACGGCTATTGGAACACACACTGACATTTCATATGATACCTTCAAATAAATATACCATAGTTTTGGGAATTGTTTACATGGTCCACTTAATGGCTATGTTGCTTTGTTTAATTTACTAACTCTTTTGCATTACACCAAGTCCTGCAGAGCTGAACTTAGCATTTGATTCTGGGAAAATATGAGTATACCATTGCAATTCATGAATTTACCTTCCTTAATTAACTCATAATTCCTTTACTTACTGGAAAATACATAGCGGAGTATCCTGGTAAATGCTCATCAAGATTTCACTACTTTTGTAAAGCATACGGTTTATAAGCTATACTTATCATACGTAAGATTGCTTCATAATGCTGGTAATTCTAGTATTATTATTTGTTTAATTATAAAATTTAAAAATCCATTTATTTGAAAGCAAGTTTCTAGCCCTCACCCATTTAAAACTGGTAATTGGGCTAAAACGAATACAGAGATCTAAGGAAAGAGACTATAAAGTAGCCAGTACAGCTCAAATCTCTTTCAGTATAATCCGAATCTAACCCATAACATTCAGCACATAACATGTCAGCAGTCGCCTTCTTATACCAAAGCATTATGATTATCACATTTATCCACAGTGCTGGAGACTGGGACTTTAGTTTACCCTCTGCCCAAAGGATTTCAAGGTCCTGTGAGAGGGCCACAATTACAAAGGCAGCTAATAAATATGTCATGTCACCACAGCAAAGATGTACAGTCAATATGGTTGTGGTGTAGACATGATTGGATTTTTAATTCACTTCTGGATATGTATTAACAAGACCAAAATACTACAGGAAATTCAAAGAACATAAGAAACGAGAATTTTGCGAACACAATAAACCTACTGTAAACAAGAATCAAGACCTCACAAGATATGTAGAGCTGGCCAAGAGCTATGCACAGTTAAAGATTTTTTCCTTTGACTCTCAATTATGCTTGCCAAATCAGTTAACATAAAATGAAATGTGCCAGGAAGTTTTTCTGTGCAAGGTTATGTGCCCACATCTTCACACTGAACTCATTTTGATAATAACAGAAAGGCTCTTTTTTTGATTACGCTGTAGCTTAGAAAAAGCTCCAGCTATCAAATACAGAAGACACTAGATTTCTAAGCTCACAACACTGTAGAAAGGAACCTATCAATAATGCTAGTTATGTCCCAAGATCTTCAGACATCTAAAAATGCATGGTATTATTATTCATAAACCTTATTGGCAGGATCTAGAGAATAATTAAATAGGCAGGTAATTTTTATTAGAATAATTTTCTTTGGTGGCAAGCTCTAATCTGTCAAGGTCAAACGCTTACCATTCTTACCCAACTGAATTTAGATGACATGGACAGGGAAAGACCATCGAGTGCAAGGTTATGATGATTTCTCTTTTGATGACAAGGGTTGACAAGAATTACTGTTTCCAATTCTCGGTTCACCCAGACTCAGCAGCACTTAATACTGCAGACCACAACAGATGTCAATGGAAGGCATCGCACCACTTGATAGCTGATTTCATTTACTGCCTCTAGAAGGATCCCAGTGCATAATTTCAAGTAACTTGGTGTGATACATAAGCTCTTTTACTGCATTTTCTTGTATATATGGATGAGACCATGGTGGTAAAATGCAATAATAATCAACACGGACTTCATGATGTTCTCAAGCCCTGTCTCAAATCTCCCACTCACAGACATTCTCACTGATCAGTAAAACCCATGAGCTAATACTTACATAAAACCCAGCAATTAGGTAAGAGCACAAAGATACTTAATTCAGACAATGTAAAATAATGCGATGAAAACAAAAGAACAGGAAGACTCTACGCATCTTGGCAGTTTAGTTATCAGGCTAGATTTTACACTGTTCAAACTGCAACAATAGCTACAAGCTTCCATCTTGCTACCCTAAAATTACTGAACTTTTCTTTCATTTGAAACACTTCTCTTTACCATCTAAGGAACAGTTTACCAGATTGAATTCTAAAACGAGGATAAATCAAAATTAGGTGTAAACAATCTGAAGCAGTATGCAACTACTCATTTACTGGGCATTTCTTTGGTAAAGCATAAAATACCAGTGCATCCTGACACAGTTTGGCTATCAGTTTAATTAGATGATTTTCTTAAAATCTTCACCAATTTAGAAATATTTGTATTTGTTAGAGAGGACAGATGAATAAAGTTAAGTAGGTTTCATCATATGACTACCTACATCTATGTTCAACACAGGCTCTTCACAGCAATGGGAAAGGAACAGGTATTCATGTGGCCTGTTTCAGAGATCTACTTCTGGACACATTGCATTGTATTATTACAACTACCTATTTGTCTTCCTCCCTTACAGATCGAGTCTTGTTGCTAAAACAAACAAGCTCACATAAAGATGGTTATTACTGGTCTTGGCAATGTAACTCAGAACTGTACATCACTGAAAGCCCACCTGGTATATCAAAAAAATACTGTAAAAAGGAAAAAAGGGTGTGTTCTGTCAAAAACATTGTTTCTGGAGCCACCAGGATTATAAGACCATCTTCTTTTGGTTTGCAATGATACCATCTTTCTAACCTGTTTGTCTCAAACACTGTATTTGGATTTATTATTGGAATGGCTGGAAGTATTTTCACATGAATGGGACTAATAACTGAATGATTGTGAATTTTATCCACTTAATTGTATATTTATAACATCAGAAGATCATTTCTTCACAGAAAAGTAAGCTGGAAAATTCACCTTGCATCCTGCTCCCTTAGCAAGTGCCCTTGAGAATGAGATGAAAGTATGGGAATCTGAGCTGTAGTAATTCTATCTGTGATGCAGTAATTCATTTGCAGACTAAGTTCAAAAAGCTTTTAAAGAGCAGAAAGGAAAGAGAAGGAACAGGGGAAAAGACGTAATGCACCATGCATCAACATATGCGGGTGCCTGCCCAGCTGGAAAGTAAGCTTTGCAGAGAAGGACCTAGGGGTCCTGGTGGACACCAGGTTGAATATGAATCAGCACGTTCCCTTGCTGCAAAAAAGGCTGATGGTATCCTGGGCAGCACTAGCAGCAGGGTAGCCAGCAGGCTGGCACCACTCTACTCAGCATTGGTGAGGCTGCATGAGTACTGGGTCTGGTTCTGGGCTCTTCAGTACAAAAGACATGGAGCTACTGGACAGAGGCCCACAGAGACGACGAAGGGACGGGAGCATCTCTCCTATGAGATGGCTGAGAGAGCTGGGACTGTTTAGCCTAGAGAAGAGAAGGCAAGAAGGCTCAGGGGGCATCTTATTAAAGTATACAAACACCTGAAGTGAAGGTGCAAAGAGCATGGAGCCAGGCTCTTGTCAGTGGTGACAATACAAGAGGCACTGGGCACACCCTGGAGCCCAGAGGCCCCCTCTGAGCACCGGGCAGCACTTCTGTGCAAGGCGGGTGCCGGGGCCCTGGGACGGGCTGCCCAGAGAGGGGCTGGGGTCTCCTCCCTGGGGATCTCCAGCAGCTGCCTGGAGGTGCTGCTGGGCACCCTGCTCGGGGTGGTCCTGCTGGAACAGGGGAAGGTCCAGGTGACCTCCAGAGGTCCCTTCCAACCTCAGTCATTCTGTAATTCTATGATAAAAGGAATCCTGCACTGGCATAATTTTTTTTTTTACATCTGTTTACATTTTTACATTTGGTCTTGATTTCTTTCAAAAAGCTCCAACAGAACATACAGGTGTGATACAGAAGTTACTGAGTAATATTCTTTGGCTCAAGTTTTGCAGAAGGTCACACTAGCTAAACATAATGGTCCCTTCTAGCCTTAAAAGCTATTCAGTTATTCCCTGTAAGACAAAAAGAGACAAATGAGCACTGCTGAAATGCAAAGACCTTTATATAATCCATGGATAAAAACTGCAATAATAACTTACCTTACATCAGCGAGGGTATTAACAGAAAGGAAAAAGAACCTGAAACCCTTTCCAGAATGTCTTAATTGTCTAATAAAGCATGATAAGGGGAAAAATTCCTCCCTGCACTGATGTCCCCAAAGAGTAAGTGAGCCTGAACATACAGTCGTGACTGCTTTGTTCTTGGGACATTAAACTACTTAGTTTAAAACTGGCTCAGGTATCTGTGTAATATTGTGTAATCAGCCCTAACCCAGGGTGACATAGCAGCAGATCCCAGGAGATCAGATACACTTACATTAAACTGAACTACCCACCAGGAGCAACTTGCGAAGGACAGAACTGCCAGGCAGCAGGTGGGCCAACTCAAAAGGAGTCTGTATGTAGTACAGCTTTGGAAAGGTGCTGTCCTGCTGCCTGGCTCCTCTTGCTTTTCAGCCATGGTAAAGACATTGTAAGAGGAGCTCTGTCAAGATACTCCTTGAAGAGTAATATTTACAATGTAAGAAAAGCCACTTTGCTAGTTTGAATACTAAGCTACTGTGAACACCACAAATCAAAACATTACTGTCCTCGGCGACAGAATCTGGCAAAGCAGACAAGGATGGAAGACTATCTAGAGCTACCAGTCTGATTTTTATCCCTTGTTTCCATGTGAATGCATACCTTATCATAAATGAAGCACAAATTAAGAAAACATACTGAATGCACCATAATGAACATAACCTGAAAGACAAATGTCTAAAATGACCTTTTTTCTGCCCCAGCTATGTTTTATTTGCCATGGAAATAATCAGAACTGTGGTAACATAACCTATGCACAGGAACAATTCCAAGTTAAGTTGCTACCTAGACTGGTAAAAAAGAGACAGTGGATATTTAAGTAATAGTTCATTTTGATTGAACTGCAACTTTAATACTCTGCTTACAAATTACTGAGCAGAGACTGATAGGTTGCAAGGCATTTGTTAACATCTTTAGGAATTTATTTTATTTTATTTTTTACAAACAGTACAAAGAATCACATATACACTTAAGATTTAAATGGAAAAGGTTCTAGAGACCAAAGCATGCCAAATCCACACAAAACCACACAAAGTCTTAGCTGACAAAGTTTTTCATGATTCGATATACTAATTTGCACTCTGACTGTACATCTGTCCATGGATGTCTTTTTGCAGATACTACACACACTCAAGAAGAACTGTAAAATCTTCCTTGTCTAAAACTTCCTCCAATGACATATAATAGAGTTTCACTAACATTTAGCAATAGCAATGAATTACATAAATGCCACTCACACAGTATTTTATCCATGTATTTTTAAGAGCAAAACTATGTAACAGAGAAGGAGACACATTTGTTCTTTACTAAAAAACTTCATTAAGGCTAATTCCAAAATGGGAAAGTACCTCAAAAGAATTCAGAGGTCTGCAGCTTTAAGCTAAGATCATAAATTCATCCACAGAGAGCACACTGCGTAAATCTGCAACTGTCTTTCAAGCATATATGGACCAACTCCCATACTCTACCAGAGCACAAGAATGGAATGGGTTCTTCTACACGGGGCACCGAGAACTACTCCTGACCTTACAGAGAATTTCTCCCATCCTTCAAACCTCTAAAGCAATCTAAATTAAACAAGAAGGAAGACATGGAGAGTCTTGCTGAACAAGTAAGCAAAGCTGTAACCTTGACATTTTATTCATCTCTTCCTCCCTATTCTAGAGTATCAATTTAAGACTCAGTATATAAACTATGTTTCCTTCACAATTGCCAGGACTCCAAACCCACATTCCTCCCTTTTTTCTACAAACACCGTTCAATAACCCTTTCCCTAAAACTTGTCCTTTTATGCAAGATCAAAATCAGTGGATGCCTTGCCTGCCAGACAAGTTGTTAGTCTATTCCTTCTCTGGGCCAATGTGAAGCCTGTAAATATTTCAGAACAGGAAATGAGGCAAGTTCCTGGTTCCCTAGGAAATTGTGATTATCCAGGAACTGGAATTTCTTTGAGAAATGCTTTCCTTGAGAAGTGCTGAGAGCAAAGCTCAGTGTCTCCAAAGAGACATACAAAACTGTAAAAAAACCTTGCATCAGAGGGCTGCCATTAAAATTATCTGTTTTATTGGTAATGACTTTCGAGTGCACTTAACAAATGAAAATCTTCAGAATTAAACAGAAGAACAGTCCGCAACATGTGTAAGCAAGCATATATTCCTCAGACTAAGCAAACAAACAATATTTAAAGAAACAACCTGCAAGACCTCCACCTCCTCAAATATCTTTGTCTGAAATACTAGTTTTTTTCATTTTTAGTTTCTAAATAATAGAAATTAAATTCACTTCAAAACACAGTTCTGCTGACTTGAAGCACATATTACGAAAAACACTGGATAGATTATACCATAAATTAAACATCCCTAATTTGGGGGATGCTTATACAAAGAGATGTGCTTAGATGTGCTGGCTTTCTCTGTCCAAACTGCCACTTCATTCTCAGATGATGGTTGGACTTCGTAAAACTCCTTTTATCTCCCATGGGCTAGTTCCACTTCCTGCCTTTCCACCTAGCTGTCTGCTGATGATTACCAGGAGAATGTCATGGAAAAACCTGTCACTTGTGTCATAAAATCTGAATTACTTTAGGGGGAAAAAAAAAGTTCTTTAAAAATTCAAGCATCATTTTTGTCATTAAGTAATCAGGAAAGTAAAAAGGAAAAAATTCTGGATATGGCCAACAGCAATTATACACCTAGAGAGCCACGGTGCAGTGAGGAACAATGCTTCTGGGTTCTATTTTTTGATGGTGGGTGATCTGACTTCTGGTGAGACTACCAGTGAATCTTAAGAACTGAAGACTGTGGACTCTGAAACATGTAAGGATATCCCTACTTCATGGTTTCTATTGATCTCTTTGGGGATAAAGTCCACCCCTATGTGCGCATCATTATCTTACTGAAATGTAAAGGTCTGAATTAAATTCTGGAGGAGAAACCAAGACTATCTGTTTCCTCTGTTCAAAGCATGTGCTCGTGACCTTCTAAATTTTTCTTTCTTTGGAAATGCATCTCCTGAAATAAGGGCTTCCTACGAACAGTGTGAAGAAAACAGTACAGGTTGCAGCCAAGGGAAGATACCACTTTGCTGTTCCACTGTCTTGTTCTGCCAGTTAGCCTTTTCACTCTAGTTCGTCTGGTAACACACTCCAGCGAAGCACTAGCTTGGGTAATTACGTCAAAACAAGAACCCATCTGTGAGAACTCTCTACTGTCAGTGAGACAGTAAGAAAGCAGGACAAGAATCTGATGTTAATACCCATGAGAAACAGTTACACTCCTGTAAACCTTTTTGGGCTGTCATATCCTGGCTGTTAAACGGAAAACCTAAGGATGCACTCAAACGTTTTAGAAGGCCGATTCCAGAAAAAGGGGAGAATATGTGCAAGATGGAGTACATCTGGGAGCTTCTACTCTACTGTTATAGATTCAAGAGACCATTTTGAAATACAGTTTTCTTACAGCAATTGTTTGCTGAGATGTGAGGAAGGCTCAAACATGTGATGACATAAATAGCAACCGAAGAAACATCAGGGCTTAGAAGCAAATAGCTACTTTTGAAGGATTAAAGGCAGTTTTGTTTTACTACAGGGAATTTTTGTCACTCCTCAAGCCCCGTATCTGTGCTGGTTCCAGGTGGAGGGATTCTAGCCATATGAGGAAAAACAAACCTACCTACCTTCTCATGCACTCTGCCAAGAGGAAAAAAACACACAGAGGAAAACATTTTCACTCACTTTCTAAATATGATTTATCTTGTGGTTGGGCTTTAGGACAGCTGCAGATGGGGCACATTATTCTCCACACGACAGACCAAGCTGCCTATAAATTGCTGCTGAAATTAAAAGGTACTTTTTAGTATAAAGCTGAGCAGCTGTAAACAGTCAGACTTATTGGGGAAGTTAACAGCCCAACGAAGGCAGGAAAACAGAATCATCTGGCAGCTCCCACACAGGTTATAGCTCCAAACCGCTCAAAACTGATTTTGTCTGCCAGGTACACGAACAATTTAAGCTTTTCAGGCCCAGCAATGACAAATAATCCTCCTCCCTTTCCAGTACTTACCCAATGAACATTCTCTGTGCATGAAGGTTTCTAACAACATTATCTGGATCACAAGCGTGGTCCTACACACTCCATTTTTATTCTTTTATTTCATCATTAACCTTTAAAGAACTGAACAACTTTTCCTCCTTGACACACACTTCTGCCCATCCAAATCTTCATTCCTCAACCACAAATCCGATGACACTACACAATTGCTTTAACTGCCTGTATTAGCCCTGTCCTTTCTGCTGTACTAAATATAAATTCCCAACTTTTGTCTCCAAACCCCACATAACCATCTGTTATGTCTCTGTGCTCCTGCTCAAATAAATACTCAACTCAAGCTTCCTTCAGGAGCAAAGCTGTTTACTATTTAAGGAAATAGAAAGAAAAAGTTAATTTTCATCTACCTATGGAACTCATGTTCTTGTGACTACATTCCTTTATCTTCTCCAAACACTTCCTACAGTTTTTACTTCAATTTGTATTATGTATAGTTGTGGACCGTTCACTCTCTAGGGCAGAGACCTTTTCATTTGCATGTTCTTTAAAGAAAGTTAGCATCCTTTTGTTACCATGAAACGATAGCACTGAGACAGCATTTTTTGGTGTCTAGTACATGGTAATGCCTTGTCTCTGCAAGATTTATGAAACAGCTATCGCAAAAAACCTATTATTTTGCTATAGACTAATATAAATTTGCATTTAGACAGGTTATTCCAGAACAAAATTCTGATGATCTGGTATAATTAGTCTACTTTCAAACACAAGTAATGACACCTACATAGCATATCATATTCATTCTGGAACAAAACAGGGAGTAATACCAGCCTCACCAGCACGAAAATACCTATTTTTTATTTTTGTATCATTATGCCAAGAAATTTCATCATGTAGAGATGACTTAAGTGATTCCATCAGAATTACAGCAATATATCCTAACCTTAGGCAAATATTAGCCTGACACACAGACTATAAGCAGTTAATTAGTTAGTCAACATATATTAGCAATGATGATTGACTAACACTTCTGACTACTTACTTTGAAAGCTAAGTATCTAAGGAGAGACAAAAGCAATATGCTAGTTCAACCATCAAAACTTTTTCAGGAAATGAGAACCACATCTCAAACCATGACTCAGTGTGGTTTGAAATACTCAGCAGGCAAGTAGGATATGCAAGAGGCCACTTTAACCACAATCAGCAATGCTGATCATATTCACATGAAATACAAGCTCCTTTTGGTTTATCAAAGATCCCATGACTTGTTACTGTTGCAAAAAAATCAGGCAGATTCTTGCTTCCATAAATAAAACTTTCGTAACAGGCAGCTGTTGTGCCAGTCCTTAGTTTTTTAAACATCTTTTTGAGGTATTGGTGCATTTTACAGTTAAAATTGATACTAAGCCATCTGATATTTCACCATTATACACAGTAGCTCCCTTATGAAAGGAAAATCAGATTTGTCTCCACGTTCAACCTTCAATGAGTAATGGAAATTTGAATTTGCATTTCTGGTTTTCTAAGAGAACATTCTACCGATTTTATTCCTCCCTCTTCCTCTTCAAAAAAGCTTGTGAAGGAAATTATTAGCAGAGTATATCAAGTACTAACATTTTTAGTTTTTTTCCATTCAATGCAGCAACCTCGCTGTTGATAGTTTCAGAAGAATTTCAAAATTTATTCTTTACTAGCCCCCTAGAATTTTTTAACAGCCATTTCACAGAATCACAGAGTAAATGAGGTTGAAAAGGACCTCTGGAACTCCCAGCTTATCTGCTTAAAGCACACTCAACTACAGCAGGACGCTCAAGACATTACCTAGGCAGGTTTTCAATATTTCCAAAGATGGAGACCCCAAAACCTCTCAGGGCAACAGGTTCCAGTATCTGACCACCCTGGCCATAAAAAAGTTTTAAACCACCCAATTATGACAATATCTAAATGCATCTTTAGAGTGCTCCATCAAATGGAAGCAAGTTATGGAAGCTTATCGAAACTCTGCCCACAAACCACTGATCTGGAGCAGAGTCCCAGCTCTCACCACCATGAGGTCGAACTGGGACAGAGTAAGAAGCTACACAAAGCCTGGCTAGTAGTTGTGATTTATAAGGTCGTCTCTGCACCCTTCACAGTGAACTGCTCTGCCCTTATAAAATATGACCATTCAAGCATGTGTATCCACTAGTCAAAGGCACAACTTTACTATAGTAAAATTATTAAATGAAGTATTTTGGTTTTCAGCAGAAGTTATTTCCACCAACTTAGACAAATGTAGATGTTACCATACACTGCCAAAAACGTACAGACAGAAGCAGATGGCACAACTCAGTATACACAACGGTTTTCTTTAGTTTTCTAAGACTAAAATTAGCTACATGTGGTCAGGTTCTAAACAAAACAACTGTCGGAAAATGTCCACATTCTCCTCTGTTTTTATCCCCAAACTCAGAAACAACTGCAGATATGTGGTTTCAAGCAAAGGCCAACACTGGCTGTAGAAGTCTTGCTTAGCAGCATTAGAGCTAGTTCAGGCTTCTTGTATTTGTTACAGACTTTGAGCACAATTTGTAAATGTATACAGCGTAACAAGAGAAAGTCGTATCTAGTATTTTTTAAAGGAAATTCTGAAACATGAAGAGTAGAAAGAAAATGCTTCCATGACAGACAGTACCAGTTCACACTTGATTTTGATCTATTGTCATGCAAGCTGTACAATAAAGATGCTTTAAACAAATCTGGATATCTTAAGGAGGAAAACACTAGAATGCCAACCTTTCTCAACCATTAATCCAAAATATTGTCCAGTATCATCTGCAAAAGACAATGTTAATTTAGAATAACTGCTAAAATACTTACAAAATCATAAAAAAAGATTTAACAAACCTATTCCTCCATTCGTTCCACTTTTTTCACCTAGTTCTTCACCACTGAAGCCTATTAATCCATAAACAGGCTGCAAGAGTTGTTTTAAACTAGCAAATGCTGAAAACAAACAAGTAATAAAAGCACCAAAGTCAATGTATCACCAAGCGTATTCTGTTGACTTGTATAAAAGTTCAGCTTAGTTGTAATTGTTTAGGATATTTTTAACTTTTCAATTCTGGAGTCTCATAAAAAATTTGGAAGTTCAAAATCACATACAGCAGGAATGAAAACAACTGTAACAAATTACACTTGAGATTGCAGAGCATGAAGTCATGGAAAGATCACAAAGATATTGAACTGCGCTTGTATGATGCTCATGGAATATTGCTATAACCTGGCATAGAGACAGACCTAGAGTGCACGTGTATGCACATTGCCTCTTCCCAGTAAACAAAATAACCTGGGAGTCCCTAGATGCCGTGAGGATGACACTTATCTCCACATAGAGAATGCAGATGCATTTGCAGCCAGAATGCATTTTGAAAATTTACGTCGCCATTTGCTTTTGATTTGTGTAGGTAAAACTTTTCGGATACAAGATCTCTGCAGAGGAGTTTCTCACTCAGTCTTTAACGTGAGGTATGGCAAAACCTGGTCAAACCAACAAGTCAGATACTTATCCTCAAAAGCAGCCTAAGTTGCTTCACAACTGCAAGAATGTTACCAGAGTTTTCAAATCGTATGCATCCCTGTAACTGATATTATCTAAGAGTGGGTAATTGCCTTTGTCCTCTTTTCTACTCTATCCTGCACCTGATTACAGATCCTACTCATCTGACCTTCTAAAATTCTAGCCCTTTTCCCTCACAATAGGTATAATTAAGTAAAGACAATTTTTAGACTTTTTGTTCATTTTGTTATGCAAATTCCCACTTTTTTTTTCACAGCCAAAATAAAATTCTTTGTAATTTACAACTTCTTGGAAGCCTCATCCTGTAGTCTAACTCCTCATTTTTTAAACCTTCATTTCTTCCGCAAAATGGGTTATCTCAAGTCCTCCTCTTTGAGAGAAGGGCCATCTTCTGAAGTCTAGCCACTGTCTCCTCTCGCACCACCACTGAACTACCTCTAGCAGAGTCTGAAGAGAACCACATGCAACTGGTTCAAAGTTCACTATTATCAGCCTTTGTCTGGCAAAAAGAAAGGGTGTATTTCAACATGGGGGCAGGTTATCTGCTTTCCCACACCACAGGGAGCTGAACACACCATCTCTATCTACGGCTGGCCAAATGAAAACTACCCACATTTGTAAAGAGATCCACTTTAAGTTTTGGGCCTAGTAACTTCCTGAACTTCTCTTAAAATTAAGATGAATTAATGAAAAACAGGTAAGTTGCCAAACCATTCTTTTTGCATACTATTTAAAAATGGCTTAATTTTGTACTTCTATACGTACAATGGGCTGGTACAGTAATGTGAATAATTTGGATGTACAAGAATAACGTGAATTTTGAGATTCCCAGAATTTAGAATCATAGAAACATAGAATCCTCTAGGTTGGAGAAGACCTTCAAGATCATGAAGTCCAACCATCAACCTGACCTACCGAGTCCCACCACTAAATCATGTCATTTAACACAACTTTGAATCACATTCTAAATGACACTTGCTTCCTGCTTATTTCCTTTAATTTTTTAAGTGGACGGCAATTCATGCTTTGGAAACTGAGTGGAGCAGCTCCAAACAACCTCAGTGAAAGCACTCCAAGTCAGGCAGGGCCTGCCTGTTCAACACTAGCAATGAACAGGCCATAAAACATTAGGGTCAACATTTTTTTTTAAATACACATTCCCAGCAATCTGTGTGCATATTTATATTTTATCACACTTTCATACTTCCAAGAAAAACAAACCTAGTTAATTAATTCAAAAGAGACTTGGAATTTGATAAATCATTACCACTGTTCTCAAGATCAAATAACCGAGAGAAGCCTCAATGGAAGATGAGCTCATGACTGCTGAGACAGAGGACGAACCCTTGCAAAATTTTCTGCTGGGAAGCTGGCCTATGTGCAAAATCCACCTGATGAAGAGCATTCACAAATATTATTAGTCTAAAAAAAGAAAAATCAACAACAACTCACCAAGAATACTGCAGACTCCAGCATCTATTCAGGTTTCTTACTTTACAGCCTACAAAAATCCCTGCAAATTCAAAACTTCCTTTGCTAAAATTAAAAATTCGTAGCACAGATCTTGTTCAAAAATCCAAATAAAACAGTTAGATTGAATTTTGTGACCATTCAAGTACTTAAAACTTTAGAGCACCTTACTATTCTCATTGAGAGAAAAAAATCTAAAAGGTGCTCTCATGTTACATGCACTTTAGCTGACACTTGGAGAAGAGCATGCATTAACAGCAGCAATAGATACTATTCCTATCATGCAAAAAGAATTCACATCTGTAAGCATAATTTTGCGACAGGTGTCTACAGTCAAATACAGAACCTCTGCATCCAAATTACAAAAAAGATGGACGCAAATCAGCATAGTGATGTTAGGCATTTTGCTCCACCACACAGACTACTTACTGCCCTATCAAATCTGAGAAACAATACATTGCAGCTGCATTAAAAACCACAGAAACATAATTTCAAGCTAAACATCAGCATGCTATTTTCACTTTGCTACAATTAATATCTAAGTACCTTACGTAATCTACTGCAGTCGGAAATAAAAAGGTTCTCTTGTATTTGTCACACTCTGATGCAGGCACCCTGCCTATCATCAGCCACCATAAAACTTACCCAATATCCACAATCTTTCAAGGCTTTTAAGACTGTCTACTTTATTCTGCTGAACACAGAGGAAAAGACCTTCGTTTCACACCAGACCAGAATATTTTCACTATTTTGCCTCCATATTTATCTTGACTGTAGATTACCAAACTAGCTAACACAGCCAAGACCGGTCAGATTTTTTTTTTTTTTTTTTAAATCATACTGCATAAGATTCTAGAGTTGCTGATTTCCTGTTATAGGAAGTAACAGTTCTGGCAAAAGAATCCCCAAGGCAAAATGCTCAGTGTTCCAATGTGCAAGCTCTAACAGCCTTTGTTCTTCCCTTTGCTATATTCATTACTGCTTTCTTCTCTCTCCCCCTCTTCCTCTCTGTGAATCCTCCAGCTTTCACTACAAGATGCAAACGCCAGCTCAAATCTAAGTACATATTTATTTTTTAGATGAAAAAAAAAAAAGCCTATCTATTATCCATTGCTTTGAGTTAAAAGTAGTCATCCCTCAGGAGCTGATGCACTGCCCATCCGGTTTCGTATTCTTATTTCATTGCTGCACAATATTATAATTCATGCAACTAATAATCCACTGGAGCTCCATCAGACCTTTAATATACAACTTCCCACTTGGCTGCTGCAAAATTCTCCCTGGGTTACAACAGTTTAAGAAATATCATCCTTATTATTTATTTTATATGTTTTTCTATATAGGATATATTAAGTACATGTTTAACACCGAAGACCTCAATTCAGAAATAAACATCAGGTTACTCACATATGGCCAAACAAGCAACCTTTAAATACTTAGACAGCAAATTCTGAATGTGCAATGCTATAATGCAGCACAGCACAGTTCACTGCCATGTGGTCCACAATTTATGATTGTCACTCAGAGGCCTATCCTTTATCATTACATTGTGAAAAAACGTACATCTGGATATAAGATATTTCAATGAAAATACTGTATTTAGCTAAGGTATCAGTAAGTCTTTACAAACAATAGCTTTAATCCTATTAAACCTGGAGGTTAATAGTATTTCTTTACTAACACTTAAACCATTGTCTCTTCTACCAATGTGCCAAGTGTGCAATCAGGAGCCAGATTTACTTTTCATATACATGTACCTTCATACTATTGTTATATCCATACCCAAAACACCGCATCTCACCTTGTGAACCTTGACCTTTGAAAGATTTTTTTAGCCAGTGCTCAGTTACTGCCACAGATGCATTACCTCTGCAAATATGAAAGGGTTAAAGGCAGCCCCAATCAATAGGCCTACAAGGAGAGAAAAAAAAAAAGGGGGGAAAACGAGTATGCCTTACAGCATCTTTGCAACGCTTTTATGCACAATTCTACAACAATACTGTTTCCTTTTGGCCTTTCAGAAAGGCACAGAACCCCCCCCAACGTCTGCTAAAGAAGAAAACCACAAGACAGCACCCTGTAAATAAAACAGCATGCAAAGCAGCATTCTTCAGTCACAAGCATAACTACAATTACAAATCATTCAATCAATTTTATTTAGTTTAGTTTTAAAATAGACTGCATAACCAGTGTCCCACCCTTGCAAAGCAAAAATATTTTAATAAGGGTCATAAATCTCAGCTCTTGCCCATTCCTTAAGCATAAAAAGGCACGAAAAGCCAAAGTAATCTCAGCTACTGCAAATATGTACATTTATATACAGAATCCTTTATGACTACATTAGCCACATACCAGTGCTGTGTGTCTAAAGTGTGCATTCACATACTGTTTTGGGATGGTATCTTTCTGCAAGCTCCTCTGCTTTTGGCTGCCATGAAGGGAGGAAGCTATCCCACTGTAGCAGCTCAGTGACTGCATTGTGTTCAGGAGCTGATCTGCCTCAAACCAGTTCCAGCCGGTTCTGGTCACCCTACATAAAAAGCTATGGCAACCCTCGCTGAGTTGCCAACAAGTCCCTGGAAATTGCAGGGGCTCTACTTTCTGTGGCGGTGGGGCCGGCTGCAGCCCGCTCCCCCTGCTCCCGCCGTGCCCGAGCCCGTGCCCGGCCGGCCCGCGCAGCCCCTGCGCCCCAGTGCCGCCCCACGCGCTCCCTTCCTCTCCTCCCCCACTTACCTCCCACAACCTGGCTGAAAGCTGTGAGTGTGTGCGTGCCTGTCTGTAGCTAACAAAGAGACCGCAATAAAAATCCTCACAGGATCTCTCTTGCAGCACCAGGCAGGCTCGGCCACAGCACTGGGAGACGGGCTGCTAACCGAGGGCTGCTCCCCCTCCCCGCTCCCCACGGCACACGGGTGGCTGCTGATCAGCGTCACATCGGCCCCCTCGTGCCCGCCGCCGTGGGGCGGCCGGTCAGGGTCTGCTCCCGCCCGCCCTCCCCGCTCCTCGCTGCCTCTGGGGCCGCTCGAGTGGCATTCTCCCTTCTCCCTACAGCGTTAGCTACAACGATTACCCACATGCGCGCCTCCCTCCCCTCAAGAAATCCATTTCCGCAGCAGCGAGATGCCTGCAGAACAGTTCCTTTGCCCCCTCCTAACAGCACCGAGTTGGCTGCTGAGCCGATTTTTTTTTTTTTTTTTGGCTATTCAGCTTTCCTTGAGGCACCGAGAAGAAGGCTGCGGACCCACGCCTGAGCACCCCCCGCCTCCCACACCCACCGCCGTGGGAGGCCGGGGCCCACCCCACGAAGATGGCTGCGGGTCACAGCCCTGCGCTGGGGCTCCTCGCCGAGGCCGCGGCTCCCCACGGCGCCGACGTGCCTCCAGAGCAGAGGGCCCCGCGCCCGCCTTTGCCCAGGGCAGCGCTTCTCCTGGCCGGTCCCCCCCGCGCTCCCTGCCAGCCGGGGCCTTTCCTCCTGCGAGGCTGACAGCCTCCCCGATTCAGACGCTGTTCACCCCGCTCCTCTTTTGGCTACTCACCCTTGCACTGGCACAACCCGTAACTACCTCCGCCTACGCACCAAGCCCCATCCTCGCCGGGATCTGCCGTGGGATGGCTCTTCGGCAAGGCTTTCCTCCAAGGAGCTGCCACGCCAGGCCACACCACCTAGCCCCTCTCTCTCCGGGCTGCACCTGTAACTGTTAGCACAGGTCTCGGGCACGACCCGCACCCCCCTTCCCCCCGCGGAGAGAGCCGAGAGCTGGCACTTTCTCCACATCCCTCATCCCCACCCCACTCGGGGGAACGCTACCATGTTCTTCCGCTGCCTCAGCCCCGTCTGCTCCACACAGACGGCCCCAGACGGCCCTCCCTCGGCCCCGCAGCCCGG